>CAMPDV010002320.1:0-75335 GCA_946699065.1 Loxodes magnus | reverse complement strand
ATAAAAGTGCTTGCTTAATGAAAAAGAAGAATAAAAACGTTAATAAAAGTGACCTGCGTAATATGTATATAAATTGACAACTTGAAAATGAAGAATATAGTAAAGATTGATTAAAAGATACGAAAAACAGCAGATAAATGTAAAATAAATGATAAAAAGTACTGATATAAATATAAAAAATGAATGGATGAAGATAATAAAAATCGCTAAAAGTGATATGAAAGAGGATAAACGAGGACAAACGGGTGACTTTTCTGTATGAGTAATAGGATCTGATTAGGTCATAGAAGTTGATTAAAGTAAAGCAAAAAAGATTATTGTATAAACGAGCAACTTTCATGCAATAAATAATATAATATGATATAAAATAATATAAAAAACAAGTTAAATAAGCATTATAAAGTGTGAAATATAAAAAATAAATAGCAATGGAAAAAATATTAAAATATAAGTCCTAATTTGTATATAAAAAAGCATTGAAAAAGAAACTGAGTCTCGTAAATATAATAAATATGACAGAAAAAGACAAAAAAGAATATAAATATAGTTCCCGCGTCTAATAGATTTGACTTGTCATAAAAACATAGCCAAATAAACCGCTTAGACAAAATGGGACCCCCGCGTCTAATATATATGAATTGCTATAAAATTAATATAAAAAAGCTGCGAATAAAAGTAATGCGACTGGAATAAAATAAAATATCGCAAATAAATTGACAACTTTAGATAATGAAATAAAAATAATGGTACTCCCGCGTCTAATAAACGAAAACAATAGAAAATTAAAATAGTCAATGGCAGAATAAAGAATGTAAAAGAATAAATGTGCAAAATTAGTAATAAAAATAAAATGATGTTAATAAATAATTTTAGACGACTGATAAAACTGCAATAAAAATGATATGTTAAAATTTGAGTATAAAAGTGCTTGCTTAATGAAAAAGAAGAATAAAAACGTTAATAAAAGTGACCTGCGTAATATGTATATAAATTGACAACTTGAAAATGAAGAATATAGTAAAGATTGATTAAAAGATACGAAAAACAGCAGATAAATGTAAAATAAATGATAAAAAGTACTGATATAAATATAAAAAATGAATGGATGAAGATAATAAAAATCGCTAAAAGTGATATGAAAGAGGATAAACGAGGACAAACGGGTGACTTTTCTGTATGAGTAATAGGATCTGATTAGGTCATAGAAGTTGATTAAAGTAAAGCAAAAAAGATTATTGTATAAACGAGCAACTTTCATGCAATAAATAATATAATATGATATAAAATAATATAAAAAACAAGTTAAATAAGCATTATAAAGTGTGAAATATAAAAAATAAATAGCAATGGAAAAAATATTAAAATATAAGTCCTAATTTGTATATAAAAAAGCATTGAAAAAGAAACTGAGTCTCGTAAATATAATAAATATGACAGAAAAAGACAAAAAAGAATATAAATATAGTTCCCGCGTCTAATAGATTTGACTTGTCATAAAAACATAGCCAAATAAACCGCTTAGACAAAATGGGACCCCCGCGTCTAATATATATGAATTGCTATAAAATTAATATAAAAAAGCTGCGAATAAAAGTAATGCGACTGGAATAAAATAAAATATCGCAAATAAATTGACAACTTTAGATAATGAAATAAAAATAATGGTACTCCCGCGTCTAATAAACGAAAACAATAGAAAATTAAAATAGTCAATGGCAGAATAAAGAATGTAAAAGAATAAATGTGCAAAATTAGTAATAAAAATAAAATGATGTTAATAAATAATTTTAGACGACTGATAAAACTGCAATAAAAATGATATGTTAAAATTTGAGTATAAAAGTGCTTGCTTAATGAAAAAGAAGAATAAAAACGTTAATAAAAGTGACCTGCGTAATATGTATATAAATTGACAACTTGAAAATGAAGAATATAGTAAAGATTGATTAAAAGATACGAAAAACAGCAGATAAATGTAAAATAAATGATAAAAAGTACTGATATAAATATAAAAAATGAATGGATGAAGATAATAAAAATCGCTAAAAGTGATATGAAAGAGGATAAACGAGGACAAACGGGTGACTTTTCTGTATGAGTAATAGGATCTGATTAGGTCATAGAAGTTGATTAAAGTAAAGCAAAAAAGATTATTGTATAAACGAGCAACTTTCATGCAATAAATAATATAATATGATATAAAATAATATAAAAAACAAGTTAAATAAGCATTATAAAGTGTGAAATATAAAAAATAAATAGCAATGGAAAAAATATTAAAATATAAGTCCTAATTTGTATATAAAAAAGCATTGAAAAAGAAACTGAGTCTCGTAAATATAATAAATATGACAGAAAAAGACAAAAAAGAATATAAATATAGTTCCCGCGTCTAATAGATTTGACTTGTCATAAAAACATAGCCAAATAAACCGCTTAGACAAAATGGGACCCCCGCGTCTAATATATATGAATTGCTATAAAATTAATATAAAAAAGCTGCGAATAAAAGTAATGCGACTGGAATAAAATAAAATATCGCAAATAAATTGACAACTTTAGATAATGAAATAAAAATAATGGTACTCCCGCGTCTAATAAACGAAAACAATAGAAAATTAAAATAGTCAATGGCAGAATAAAGAATGTAAAAGAATAAATGTGCAAAATTAGTAATAAAAATAAAATGATGTTAATAAATAATTTTAGACGACTGATAAAACTGCAATAAAAATGATATGTTAAAATTTGAGTATAAAAGTGCTTGCTTAATGAAAAAGAAGAATAAAAACGTTAATAAAAGTGACCTGCGTAATATGTATATAAATTGACAACTTGAAAATGAAGAATATAGTAAAGATTGATTAAAAGATACGAAAAACAGCAGATAAATGTAAAATAAATGATAAAAAGTACTGATATAAATATAAAAAATGAATGGATGAAGATAATAAAAATCGCTAAAAGTGATATGAAAGAGGATAAACGAGGACAAACGGGTGACTTTTCTGTATGAGTAATAGGATCTGATTAGGTCATAGAAGTTGATTAAAGTAAAGCAAAAAAGATTATTGTATAAACGAGCAACTTTCATGCAATAAATAATATAATATGATATAAAATAATATAAAAAACAAGTTAAATAAGCATTATAAAGTGTGAAATATAAAAAATAAATAGCAATGGAAAAAATATTAAAATATAAGTCCTAATTTGTATATAAAAAAGCATTGAAAAAGAAACTGAGTCTCGTAAATATAATAAATATGACAGAAAAAGACAAAAAAGAATATAAATATAGTTCCCGCGTCTAATAGATTTGACTTGTCATAAAAACATAGCCAAATAAACCGCTTAGACAAAATGGGACCCCCGCGTCTAATATATATGAATTGCTATAAAATTAATATAAAAAAGCTGCGAATAAAAGTAATGCGACTGGAATAAAATAAAATATCGCAAATAAATTGACAACTTTAGATAATGAAATAAAAATAATGGTACTCCCGCGTCTAATAAACGAAAACAATAGAAAATTAAAATAGTCAATGGCAGAATAAAGAATGTAAAAGAATAAATGTGCAAAATTAGTAATAAAAATAAAATGATGTTAATAAATAATTTTAGACGACTGATAAAACTGCAATAAAAATGATATGTTAAAATTTGAGTATAAAAGTGCTTGCTTAATGAAAAAGAAGAATAAAAACGTTAATAAAAGTGACCTGCGTAATATGTATATAAATTGACAACTTGAAAATGAAGAATATAGTAAAGATTGATTAAAAGATACGAAAAACAGCAGATAAATGTAAAATAAATGATAAAAAGTACTGATATAAATATAAAAAATGAATGGATGAAGATAATAAAAATCGCTAAAAGTGATATGAAAGAGGATAAACGAGGACAAACGGGTGACTTTTCTGTATGAGTAATAGGATCTGATTAGGTCATAGAAGTTGATTAAAGTAAAGCAAAAAAGATTATTGTATAAACGAGCAACTTTCATGCAATAAATAATATAATATGATATAAAATAATATAAAAAACAAGTTAAATAAGCATTATAAAGTGTGAAATATAAAAAATAAATAGCAATGGAAAAAATATTAAAATATAAGTCCTAATTTGTATATAAAAAAGCATTGAAAAAGAAACTGAGTCTCGTAAATATAATAAATATGACAGAAAAAGACAAAAAAGAATATAAATATAGTTCCCGCGTCTAATAGATTTGACTTGTCATAAAAACATAGCCAAATAAACCGCTTAGACAAAATGGGACCCCCGCGTCTAATATATATGAATTGCTATAAAATTAATATAAAAAAGCTGCGAATAAAAGTAATGCGACTGGAATAAAATAAAATATCGCAAATAAATTGACAACTTTAGATAATGAAATAAAAATAATGGTACTCCCGCGTCTAATAAACGAAAACAATAGAAAATTAAAATAGTCAATGGCAGAATAAAGAATGTAAAAGAATAAATGTGCAAAATTAGTAATAAAAATAAAATGATGTTAATAAATAATTTTAGACGACTGATAAAACTGCAATAAAAATGATATGTTAAAATTTGAGTATAAAAGTGCTTGCTTAATGAAAAAGAAGAATAAAAACGTTAATAAAAGTGACCTGCGTAATATGTATATAAATTGACAACTTGAAAATGAAGAATATAGTAAAGATTGATTAAAAGATACGAAAAACAGCAGATAAATGTAAAATAAATGATAAAAAGTACTGATATAAATATAAAAAATGAATGGATGAAGATAATAAAAATCGCTAAAAGTGATATGAAAGAGGATAAACGAGGACAAACGGGTGACTTTTCTGTATGAGTAATAGGATCTGATTAGGTCATAGAAGTTGATTAAAGTAAAGCAAAAAAGATTATTGTATAAACGAGCAACTTTCATGCAATAAATAATATAATATGATATAAAATAATATAAAAAACAAGTTAAATAAGCATTATAAAGTGTGAAATATAAAAAATAAATAGCAATGGAAAAAATATTAAAATATAAGTCCTAATTTGTATATAAAAAAGCATTGAAAAAGAAACTGAGTCTCGTAAATATAATAAATATGACAGAAAAAGACAAAAAAGAATATAAATATAGTTCCCGCGTCTAATAGATTTGACTTGTCATAAAAACATAGCCAAATAAACCGCTTAGACAAAATGGGACCCCCGCGTCTAATATATATGAATTGCTATAAAATTAATATAAAAAAGCTGCGAATAAAAGTAATGCGACTGGAATAAAATAAAATATCGCAAATAAATTGACAACTTTAGATAATGAAATAAAAATAATGGTACTCCCGCGTCTAATAAACGAAAACAATAGAAAATTAAAATAGTCAATGGCAGAATAAAGAATGTAAAAGAATAAATGTGCAAAATTAGTAATAAAAATAAAATGATGTTAATAAATAATTTTAGACGACTGATAAAACTGCAATAAAAATGATATGTTAAAATTTGAGTATAAAAGTGCTTGCTTAATGAAAAAGAAGAATAAAAACGTTAATAAAAGTGACCTGCGTAATATGTATATAAATTGACAACTTGAAAATGAAGAATATAGTAAAGATTGATTAAAAGATACGAAAAACAGCAGATAAATGTAAAATAAATGATAAAAAGTACTGATATAAATATAAAAAATGAATGGATGAAGATAATAAAAATCGCTAAAAGTGATATGAAAGAGGATAAACGAGGACAAACGGGTGACTTTTCTGTATGAGTAATAGGATCTGATTAGGTCATAGAAGTTGATTAAAGTAAAGCAAAAAAGATTATTGTATAAACGAGCAACTTTCATGCAATAAATAATATAATATGATATAAAATAATATAAAAAACAAGTTAAATAAGCATTATAAAGTGTGAAATATAAAAAATAAATAGCAATGGAAAAAATATTAAAATATAAGTCCTAATTTGTATATAAAAAAGCATTGAAAAAGAAACTGAGTCTCGTAAATATAATAAATATGACAGAAAAAGACAAAAAAGAATATAAATATAGTTCCCGCGTCTAATAGATTTGACTTGTCATAAAAACATAGCCAAATAAACCGCTTAGACAAAATGGGACCCCCGCGTCTAATATATATGAATTGCTATAAAATTAATATAAAAAAGCTGCGAATAAAAGTAATGCGACTGGAATAAAATAAAATATCGCAAATAAATTGACAACTTTAGATAATGAAATAAAAATAATGGTACTCCCGCGTCTAATAAACGAAAACAATAGAAAATTAAAATAGTCAATGGCAGAATAAAGAATGTAAAAGAATAAATGTGCAAAATTAGTAATAAAAATAAAATGATGTTAATAAATAATTTTAGACGACTGATAAAACTGCAATAAAAATGATATGTTAAAATTTGAGTATAAAAGTGCTTGCTTAATGAAAAAGAAGAATAAAAACGTTAATAAAAGTGACCTGCGTAATATGTATATAAATTGACAACTTGAAAATGAAGAATATAGTAAAGATTGATTAAAAGATACGAAAAACAGCAGATAAATGTAAAATAAATGATAAAAAGTACTGATATAAATATAAAAAATGAATGGATGAAGATAATAAAAATCGCTAAAAGTGATATGAAAGAGGATAAACGAGGACAAACGGGTGACTTTTCTGTATGAGTAATAGGATCTGATTAGGTCATAGAAGTTGATTAAAGTAAAGCAAAAAAGATTATTGTATAAACGAGCAACTTTCATGCAATAAATAATATAATATGATATAAAATAATATAAAAAACAAGTTAAATAAGCATTATAAAGTGTGAAATATAAAAAATAAATAGCAATGGAAAAAATATTAAAATATAAGTCCTAATTTGTATATAAAAAAGCATTGAAAAAGAAACTGAGTCTCGTAAATATAATAAATATGACAGAAAAAGACAAAAAAGAATATAAATATAGTTCCCGCGTCTAATAGATTTGACTTGTCATAAAAACATAGCCAAATAAACCGCTTAGACAAAATGGGACCCCCGCGTCTAATATATATGAATTGCTATAAAATTAATATAAAAAAGCTGCGAATAAAAGTAATGCGACTGGAATAAAATAAAATATCGCAAATAAATTGACAACTTTAGATAATGAAATAAAAATAATGGTACTCCCGCGTCTAATAAACGAAAACAATAGAAAATTAAAATAGTCAATGGCAGAATAAAGAATGTAAAAGAATAAATGTGCAAAATTAGTAATAAAAATAAAATGATGTTAATAAATAATTTTAGACGACTGATAAAACTGCAATAAAAATGATAAGTTAAAATTTGAGTATAAAAGTGCTTGCTTAATGAAAAAGAAGAATAAAAACGTTAATAAAAGTGACCTGCGTAATATGTATATAAATTGACAACTTGAAAATGAAGAATATAGTAAAGATTGATTAAAAGATACGAAAAACAGCAGATAAATGTAAAATAAATGATAAAAAGTACTGATATAAATATAAAAAATGAATGGATGAAGATAATAAAAATCGCTAAAAGTGATATGAAAGAGGATAAACGAGGACAAACGGGTGACTTTTCTGTATGAGTAATAGGATCTGATTAGGTCATAGAAGTTGATTAAAGTAAAGCAAAAAAGATTATTGTATAAACGAGCAACTTTCATGCAATAAATAATATAATATGATATAAAATAATATAAAAAACAAGTTAAATAAGCATTATAAAGTGTGAAATATAAAAAATAAATAGCAATGGAAAAAATATTAAAATATAAGTCCTAATTTGTATATAAAAAAGCATTGAAAAAGAAACTGAGTCTCGTAAATATAATAAATATGACAGAAAAAGACAAAAAAGAATATAAATATAGTTCCCGCGTCTAATAGATTTGACTTGTCATAAAAACATAGCCAAATAAACCGCTTAGACAAAATGGGACCCCCGCGTCTAATATATATGAATTGCTATAAACGAAAACAATAGAAAATTAAAATAGTCAATGGCAGAATAAAGAATGTAAAAGAATAAATGTGCAAAATTAGTAATAAAAATAAAATGATGTTAATAAATAATTTTAGACGACTGATAAAACTGCAATAAAAATGATATGTTAAAATTTGAGTATAAAAGTGCTTGCTTAATGAAAAAGAAGAATATAAACGTTAATAAAAGTGACCTGCGTAATATGTATATAAATTGACAACTTGAAAATGAAGAATATAGTAAAGATTGATTAAAAGATACGAAAAACAGCAGATAAATGTAAAATAAATGATAAAAAGTACTGATATAAATATAAAAAATGAATGGATGAAGATAATAAAAATCGCTAAAAGTGATATGAAAGAGGATAAACGAGGACAAACGGGTGACTTTTCTGTATGAGTAATAGGATCTGATTAGGTCATAGAAGTTGATTAAAGTAAAGCAAAAAAGATTATTGTATAAACGAGCAACTTTCATGCAATAAATAATATAATATGATATAAAATAATATAAAAAACAAGTTAAATAAGCATTATAAAGTGTGAAATATAAAAAATAAATAGCAATGGAAAAAATATTAAAATATAAGTCCTAATTTGTATATAAAAAAGCATTGAAAAAGAAACTGAGTCTCGTAAATATAATAAATATGACAGAAAAAGACAAAAAAGAATATAAATATAGTTCCCGCGTCTAATAGATTTGACTTGTCATAAAAACATAGCCAAATAAACCGCTTAGACAAAATGGGACCCCCGCGTCTAATATATATGAATTGCTATAAAATTAATATAAAAAAGCTGCGAATAAAAGTAATGCGACTGGAATAAAATAAAATATCGCAAATAAATTGACAACTTTAGATAATGAAATAAAAATAATGGTACTCCCGCGTCTAATAAACGAAAACAATAGAAAATTAAAATAGTCAATGGCAGAATAAAGAATGTAAAAGAATAAATGTGCAAAATTAGTAATAAAAATAAAATGATGTTAATAAATAATTTTAGACGACTGATAAAACTGCAATAAAAATGATATGTTAAAATTTGAGTATAAAAGTGCTTGCTTAATGAAAAAGAAGAATAAAAACGTTAATAAAAGTGACCTGCGTAATATGTATATAAATTGACAACTTGAAAATGAAGAATATAGTAAAGATTGATTAAAAGATACGAAAAACAGCAGATAAATGTAAAATAAATGATAAAAAGTACTGATATAAATATAAAAAATGAATGGATGAAGATAATAAAAATCGCTAAAAGTGATATGAAAGAGGATAAACGAGGACAAACGGGTGACTTTTCTGTATGAGTAATAGGATCTGATTAGGTCATAGAAGTTGATTAAAGTAAAGCAAAAAAGATTATTGTATAAACGAGCAACTTTCATGCAATAAATAATATAATATGATATAAAATAATATAAAAAACAAGTTAAATAAGCATTATAAAGTGTGAAATATAAAAAATAAATAGCAATGGAAAAAATATTAAAATATAAGTCCTAATTTGTATATAAAAAAGCATTGAAAAAGAAACTGAGTCTCGTAAATATAATAAATATGACAGAAAAAGACAAAAAAGAATATAAATATAGTTCCCGCGTCTAATAGATTTGACTTGTCATAAAAACATAGCCAAATAAACCGCTTAGACAAAATGGGACCCCCGCGTCTAATATATATGAATTGCTATAAAATTAATATAAAAAAGCTGCGAATAAAAGTAATGCGACTGGAATAAAATAAAATATCGCAAATAAATTGACAACTTTAGATAATGAAATAAAAATAATGGTACTCCCGCGTCTAATAAACGAAAACAATAGAAAATTAAAATAGTCAATGGCAGAATAAAGAATGTAAAAGAATAAATGTGCAAAATTAGTAATAAAAATAAAATGATGTTAATAAATAATTTTAGACGACTGATAAAACTGCAATAAAAATGATATGTTAAAATTTGAGTATAAAAGTGCTTGCTTAATGAAAAAGAAGAATAAAAACGTTAATAAAAGTGACCTGCGTAATATGTATATAAATTGACAACTTGAAAATGAAGAATATAGTAAAGATTGATTAAAAGATACGAAAAACAGCAGATAAATGTAAAATAAATGATAAAAAGTACTGATATAAATATAAAAAATGAATGGATGAAGATAATAAAAATCGCTAAAAGTGATATGAAAGAGGATAAACGAGGACAAACGGGTGACTTTTCTGTATGAGTAATAGGATCTGATTAGGTCATAGAAGTTGATTAAAGTAAAGCAAAAAAGATTATTGTATAAACGAGCAACTTTCATGCAATAAATAATATAATATGATATAAAATAATATAAAAAACAAGTTAAATAAGCATTATAAAGTGTGAAATATAAAAAATAAATAGCAATGGAAAAAATATTAAAATATAAGTCCTAATTTGTATATAAAAAAGCATTGAAAAAGAAACTGAGTCTCGTAAATATAATAAATATGACAGAAAAAGACAAAAAAGAATATAAATATAGTTCCCGCGTCTAATAGATTTGACTTGTCATAAAAACATAGCCAAATAAACCGCTTAGACAAAATGGGACCCCCGCGTCTAATATATATGAATTGCTATAAAATTAATATAAAAAAGCTGCGAATAAAAGTAATGCGACTGGAATAAAATAAAATATCGCAAATAAATTGACAACTTTAGATAATGAAATAAAAATAATGGTACTCCCGCGTCTAATAAACGAAAACAATAGAAAATTAAAATAGTCAATGGCAGAATAAAGAATGTAAAAGAATAAATGTGCAAAATTAGTAATAAAAATAAAATGATGTTAATAAATAATTTTAGACGACTGATAAAACTGCAATAAAAATGATATGTTAAAATTTGAGTATAAAAGTGCTTGCTTAATGAAAAAGAAGAATAAAAACGTTAATAAAAGTGACCTGCGTAATATGTATATAAATTGACAACTTGAAAATGAAGAATATAGTAAAGATTGATTAAAAGATACGAAAAACAGCAGATAAATGTAAAATAAATGATAAAAAGTACTGATATAAATATAAAAAATGAATGGATGAAGATAATAAAAATCGCTAAAAGTGATATGAAAGAGGATAAACGAGGACAAACGGGTGACTTTTCTGTATGAGTAATAGGATCTGATTAGGTCATAGAAGTTGATTAAAGTAAAGCAAAAAAGATTATTGTATAAACGAGCAACTTTCATGCAATAAATAATATAATATGATATAAAATAATATAAAAAACAAGTTAAATAAGCATTATAAAGTGTGAAATATAAAAAATAAATAGCAATGGAAAAAATATTAAAATATAAGTCCTAATTTGTATATAAAAAAGCATTGAAAAAGAAACTGAGTCTCGTAAATATAATAAATATGACAGAAAAAGACAAAAAAGAATATAAATATAGTTCCCGCGTCTAATAGATTTGACTTGTCATAAAAACATAGCCAAATAAACCGCTTAGACAAAATGGGACCCCCGCGTCTAATATATATGAATTGCTATAAAATTAATATAAAAAAGCTGCGAATAAAAGTAATGCGACTGGAATAAAATAAAATATCGCAAATAAATTGACAACTTTAGATAATGAAATAAAAATAATGGTACTCCCGCGTCTAATAAACGAAAACAATAGAAAATTAAAATAGTCAATGGCAGAATAAAGAATGTAAAAGAATAAATGTGCAAAATTAGTAATAAAAATAAAATGATGTTAATAAATAATTTTAGACGACTGATAAAACTGCAATAAAAATGATATGTTAAAATTTGAGTATAAAAGTGCTTGCTTAATGAAAAAGAAGAATAAAAACGTTAATAAAAGTGACCTGCGTAATATGTATATAAATTGACAACTTGAAAATGAAGAATATAGTAAAGATTGATTAAAAGATACGAAAAACAGCAGATAAATGTAAAATAAATGATAAAAAGTACTGATATAAATATAAAAAATGAATGGATGAAGATAATAAAAATCGCTAAAAGTGATATGAAAGAGGATAAACGAGGACAAACGGGTGACTTTTCTGTATGAGTAATAGGATCTGATTAGGTCATAGAAGTTGATTAAAGTAAAGCAAAAAAGATTATTGTATAAACGAGCAACTTTCATGCAATAAATAATATAATATGATATAAAATAATATAAAAAACAAGTTAAATAAGCATTATAAAGTGTGAAATATAAAAAATAAATAGCAATGGAAAAAATATTAAAATATAAGTCCTAATTTGTATATAAAAAAGCATTGAAAAAGAAACTGAGTCTCGTAAATATAATAAATATGACAGAAAAAGACAAAAAAGAATATAAATATAGTTCCCGCGTCTAATAGATTTGACTTGTCATAAAAACATAGCCAAATAAACCGCTTAGACAAAATGGGACCCCCGCGTCTAATATATATGAATTGCTATAAAATTAATATAAAAAAGCTGCGAATAAAAGTAATGCGACTGGAATAAAATAAAATATCGCAAATAAATTGACAACTTTAGATAATGAAATAAAAATAATGGTACTCCCGCGTCTAATAAACGAAAACAATAGAAAATTAAAATAGTCAATGGCAGAATAAAGAATGTAAAAGAATAAATGTGCAAAATTAGTAATAAAAATAAAATGATGTTAATAAATAATTTTAGACGACTGATAAAACTGCAATAAAAATGATATGTTAAAATTTGAGTATAAAAGTGCTTGCTTAATGAAAAAGAAGAATAAAAACGTTAATAAAAGTGACCTGCGTAATATGTATATAAATTGACAACTTGAAAATGAAGAATATAGTAAAGATTGATTAAAAGATACGAAAAACAGCAGATAAATGTAAAATAAATGATAAAAAGTACTGATATAAATATAAAAAATGAATGGATGAAGATAATAAAAATCGCTAAAAGTGATATGAAAGAGGATAAACGAGGACAAACGGGTGACTTTTCTGTATGAGTAATAGGATCTGATTAGGTCATAGAAGTTGATTAAAGTAAAGCAAAAAAGATTATTGTATAAACGAGCAACTTTCATGCAATAAATAATATAATATGATATAAAATAATATAAAAAACAAGTTAAATAAGCATTATAAAGTGTGAAATATAAAAAATAAATAGCAATGGAAAAAATATTAAAATATAAGTCCTAATTTGTATATAAAAAAGCATTGAAAAAGAAACTGAGTCTCGTAAATATAATAAATATGACAGAAAAAGACAAAAAAGAATATAAATATAGTTCCCGCGTCTAATAGATTTGACTTGTCATAAAAACATAGCCAAATAAACCGCTTAGACAAAATGGGACCCCCGCGTCTAATATATATGAATTGCTATAAAATTAATATAAAAAAGCTGCGAATAAAAGTAATGCGACTGGAATAAAATAAAATATCGCAAATAAATTGACAACTTTAGATAATGAAATAAAAATAATGGTACTCCCGCGTCTAATAAACGAAAACAATAGAAAATTAAAATAGTCAATGGCAGAATAAAGAATGTAAAAGAATAAATGTGCAAAATTAGTAATAAAAATAAAATGATGTTAATAAATAATTTTAGACGACTGATAAAACTGCAATAAAAATGATATGTTAAAATTTGAGTATAAAAGTGCTTGCTTAATGAAAAAGAAGAATAAAAACGTTAATAAAAGTGACCTGCGTAATATGTATATAAATTGACAACTTGAAAATGAAGAATATAGTAAAGATTGATTAAAAGATACGAAAAACAGCAGATAAATGTAAAATAAATGATAAAAAGTACTGATATAAATATAAAAAATGAATGGATGAAGATAATAAAAATCGCTAAAAGTGATATGAAAGAGGATAAACGAGGACAAACGGGTGACTTTTCTGTATGAGTAATAGGATCTGATTAGGTCATAGAAGTTGATTAAAGTAAAGCAAAAAAGATTATTGTATAAACGAGCAACTTTCATGCAATAAATAATATAATATGATATAAAATAATATAAAAAACAAGTTAAATAAGCATTATAAAGTGTGAAATATAAAAAATAAATAGCAATGGAAAAAATATTAAAATATAAGTCCTAATTTGTATATAAAAAAGCATTGAAAAAGAAACTGAGTCTCGTAAATATAATAAATATGACAGAAAAAGACAAAAAAGAATATAAATATAGTTCCCGCGTCTAATAGATTTGACTTGTCATAAAAACATAGCCAAATAAACCGCTTAGACAAAATGGGACCCCCGCGTCTAATATATATGAATTGCTATAAAATTAATATAAAAAAGCTGCGAATAAAAGTAATGCGACTGGAATAAAATAAAATATCGCAAATAAATTGACAACTTTAGATAATGAAATAAAAATAATGGTACTCCCGCGTCTAATAAACGAAAACAATAGAAAATTAAAATAGTCAATGGCAGAATAAAGAATGTAAAAGAATAAATGTGCAAAATTAGTAATAAAAATAAAATGATGTTAATAAATAATTTTAGACGACTGATAAAACTGCAATAAAAATGATATGTTAAAATTTGAGTATAAAAGTGCTTGCTTAATGAAAAAGAAGAATAAAAACGTTAATAAAAGTGACCTGCGTAATATGTATATAAATTGACAACTTGAAAATGAAGAATATAGTAAAGATTGATTAAAAGATACGAAAAACAGCAGATAAATGTAAAATAAATGATAAAAAGTACTGATATAAATATAAAAAATGAATGGATGAAGATAATAAAAATCGCTAAAAGTGATATGAAAGAGGATAAACGAGGACAAACGGGTGACTTTTCTGTATGAGTAATAGGATCTGATTAGGTCATAGAAGTTGATTAAAGTAAAGCAAAAAAGATTATTGTATAAACGAGCAACTTTCATGCAATAAATAATATAATATGATATAAAATAATATAAAAAACAAGTTAAATAAGCATTATAAAGTGTGAAATATAAAAAATAAATAGCAATGGAAAAAATATTAAAATATAAGTCCTAATTTGTATATAAAAAAGCATTGAAAAAGAAACTGAGTCTCGTAAATATAATAAATATGACAGAAAAAGACAAAAAAGAATATAAATATAGTTCCCGCGTCTAATAGATTTGACTTGTCATAAAAACATAGCCAAATAAACCGCTTAGACAAAATGGGACCCCCGCGTCTAATATATATGAATTGCTATAAAATTAATATAAAAAAGCTGCGAATAAAAGTAATGCGACTGGAATAAAATAAAATATCGCAAATAAATTGACAACTTTAGATAATGAAATAAAAATAATGGTACTCCCGCGTCTAATAAACGAAAACAATAGAAAATTAAAATAGTCAATGGCAGAATAAAGAATGTAAAAGAATAAATGTGCAAAATTAGTAATAAAAATAAAATGATGTTAATAAATAATTTTAGACGACTGATAAAACTGCAATAAAAATGATATGTTAAAATTTGAGTATAAAAGTGCTTGCTTAATGAAAAAGAAGAATAAAAACGTTAATAAAAGTGACCTGCGTAATATGTATATAAATTGACAACTTGAAAATGAAGAATATAGTAAAGATTGATTAAAAGATACGAAAAACAGCAGATAAATGTAAAATAAATGATAAAAAGTACTGATATAAATATAAAAAATGAATGGATGAAGATAATAAAAATCGCTAAAAGTGATATGAAAGAGGATAAACGAGGACAAACGGGTGACTTTTCTGTATGAGTAATAGGATCTGATTAGGTCATAGAAGTTGATTAAAGTAAAGCAAAAAAGATTATTGTATAAACGAGCAACTTTCATGCAATAAATAATATAATATGATATAAAATAATATAAAAAACAAGTTAAATAAGCATTATAAAGTGTGAAATATAAAAAATAAATAGCAATGGAAAAAATATTAAAATATAAGTCCTAATTTGTATATAAAAAAGCATTGAAAAAGAAACTGAGTCTCGTAAATATAATAAATATGACAGAAAAAGACAAAAAAGAATATAAATATAGTTCCCGCGTCTAATAGATTTGACTTGTCATAAAAACATAGCCAAATAAACCGCTTAGACAAAATGGGACCCCCGCGTCTAATATATATGAATTGCTATAAAATTAATATAAAAAAGCTGCGAATAAAAGTAATGCGACTGGAATAAAATAAAATATCGCAAATAAATTGACAACTTTAGATAATGAAATAAAAATAATGGTACTCCCGCGTCTAATAAACGAAAACAATAGAAAATTAAAATAGTCAATGGCAGAATAAAGAATGTAAAAGAATAAATGTGCAAAATTAGTAATAAAAATAAAATGATGTTAATAAATAATTTTAGACGACTGATAAAACTGCAATAAAAATGATATGTTAAAATTTGAGTATAAAAGTGCTTGCTTAATGAAAAAGAAGAATAAAAACGTTAATAAAAGTGACCTGCGTAATATGTATATAAATTGACAACTTGAAAATGAAGAATATAGTAAAGATTGATTAAAAGATACGAAAAACAGCAGATAAATGTAAAATAAATGATAAAAAGTACTGATATAAATATAAAAAATGAATGGATGAAGATAATAAAAATCGCTAAAAGTGATATGAAAGAGGATAAACGAGGACAAACGGGTGACTTTTCTGTATGAGTAATAGGATCTGATTAGGTCATAGAAGTTGATTAAAGTAAAGCAAAAAAGATTATTGTATAAACGAGCAACTTTCATGCAATAAATAATATAATATGATATAAAATAATATAAAAAACAAGTTAAATAAGCATTATAAAGTGTGAAATATAAAAAATAAATAGCAATGGAAAAAATATTAAAATATAAGTCCTAATTTGTATATAAAAAAGCATTGAAAAAGAAACTGAGTCTCGTAAATATAATAAATATGACAGAAAAAGACAAAAAAGAATATAAATATAGTTCCCGCGTCTAATAGATTTGACTTGTCATAAAAACATAGCCAAATAAACCGCTTAGACAAAATGGGACCCCCGCGTCTAATATATATGAATTGCTATAAAATTAATATAAAAAAGCTGCGAATAAAAGTAATGCGACTGGAATAAAATAAAATATCGCAAATAAATTGACAACTTTAGATAATGAAATAAAAATAATGGTACTCCCGCGTCTAATAAACGAAAACAATAGAAAATTAAAATAGTCAATGGCAGAATAAAGAATGTAAAAGAATAAATGTGCAAAATTAGTAATAAAAATAAAATGATGTTAATAAATAATTTTAGACGACTGATAAAACTGCAATAAAAATGATATGTTAAAATTTGAGTATAAAAGTGCTTGCTTAATGAAAAAGAAGAATATAAATTTCTTACTCTTCTTTATCACTTTTCCTAAAATCTTTGTTAATTTTATTATAAAATGCTTTCATTTTTAATTTCATTTTAGACTCTTTTACTTACTTTTCTTCTTCACTTTTCTTAGAAATCAAACTATTCTTTTCTCTTTTAACTTCTGATATTTGATCACTTTACCTTAGTGAAACTGATAATCAGACTCTTTTACTTACTTTTCTTCTTCACTTTTCTTAGAAATCAAACTATTCTTTTCTCTTTTAACTTCTGATATTTGATCACTTTACCTTAGTGAAACTGATAATCAGACTCTTTTACTTACTTTTCTTCTTCACTTTTCTTAGAAATCAAACTATTCTTTTCTCTTTTAACTTCTGATATTTGATCACTTTACCTTAGTGAAACTGATAATCAGACTCTTTTACTTACTTTTCTTCTTCACTTTTCTTAGAAATCAAACTATTCTTTTCTCTTTTAACTTCTGATATTTGATCACTTTACCTTAGTGAAACTGATAATCAGACTCTTTTACTTACTTTTCTTCTTCACTTTTCTTAGAAATCAAACTATTCTTTTCTCTTTTAACTTCTGATATTTGATCACTTTACCTTAGTGAAACTGATAATCAGACTCTTTTACTTACTTTTCTTCTTCACTTTTCTTAGAAATCAAACTATTCTTTTCTCTTTTAACTTCTGATATTTGATCACTTTACCTTAGTGAAACTGATAATCAGACTCTTTTACTTACTTTTCTTCTTCACTTTTCTTAGAAATCAAACTATTCTTTTCTCTTTTAACTTCTGATATTTGATCACTTTACCTTAGTGAAACTGATAATCAGACTCTTTTACTTACTTTTCTTCTTCACTTTTCTTAGAAATCAAACTATTCTTTTCTCTTTTAACTTCTGATATTTGATCACTTTACCTTAGTGAAACTGATAATCAGACTCTTTTACTTACTTTTCTTCTTCACTTTTCTTAGAAATCAAACTATTCTTTTCTCTTTTAACTTCTGATATTTGATCACTTTACCTTAGTGAAACTGATAATCAGACTCTTTTACTTACTTTTCTTCTTCACTTTTCTTAGAAATCAAACTATTCTTTTCTCTTTTAACTTCTGATATTTGATCACTTTACCTTAGTGAAACTGATAATCAGACTCTTTTACTTACTTTTCTTCTTCACTTTTCTTAGAAATCAAACTATTCTTTTCTCTTTTAACTTCTGATATTTGATCACTTTACCTTAGTGAAACTGATAATCAGACTCTTTTACTTACTTTTCTTCTTCACTTTTCTTAGAAATCAAACTATTCTTTTCTCTTTTAACTTCTGATATTTGATCACTTTACCTTAGTGAAACTGATAATCAGACTCTTTTACTTACTTTTCTTCTTCACTTTTCTTAGAAATCAAACTATTCTTTTCTCTTTTAACTTCTGATATTTGATCACTTTACCTTAGTGAAACTGATAATCAGACTCTTTTACTTACTTTTCTTCTTCACTTTTCTTAGAAATCAAACTATTCTTTTCTCTTTTAACTTCTGATATTTGATCACTTTACCTTAGTGAAACTGATAATCAGACTCTTTTACTTACTTTTCTTCTTCACTTTTCTTAGAAATCAAACTATTCTTTTCTCTTTTAACTTCTGATATTTGATCACTTTACCTTAGTGAAACTGATAATCAGACTCTTTTACTTACTTTTCTTCTTCACTTTTCTTAGAAATCAAACTATTCTTTTCTCTTTTAACTTCTGATATTTGATCACTTTACCTTAGTGAAACTGATAATCAGACTCTTTTACTTACTTTTCTTCTTCACTTTTCTTAGAAATCAAACTATTCTTTTCTCTTTTAACTTCTGATATTTGATCACTTTACCTTAGTGAAACTGATAATCAGACTCTTTTACTTACTTTTCTTCTTCACTTTTCTTAGAAATCAAACTATTCTTTTCTCTTTTAACTTCTGATATTTGATCACTTTACCTTAGTGAAACTGATAATCAGACTCTTTTACTTACTTTTCTTCTTCACTTTTCTTAGAAATCAAACTATTCTTTTCTCTTTTAACTTCTGATATTTGATCACTTTACCTTAGTGAAACTGATAATCAGACTCTTTTACTTACTTTTCTTCTTCACTTTTCTTAGAAATCAAACTATTCTTTTCTCTTTTAACTTCTGATATTTGATCACTTTACCTTAGTGAAACTGATAATCAGACTCTTTTACTTACTTTTCTTCTTCACTTTTCTTAGAAATCAAACTATTCTTTTCTCTTTTAACTTCTGATATTTGATCACTTTACCTTAGTGAAACTGATAATCAGACTCTTTTACTTACTTTTCTTCTTCACTTTTCTTAGAAATCAAACTATTCTTTTCTCTTTTAACTTCTGATATTTGATCACTTTACTTAGTGAAACTGATAATCAGACTCTTTTACTTACTTTTCTTCTTCACTTTTCTTAGAAATCAAACTATTCTTTTCTCTTTTAACTTCTGATATTTGATCACTTTACCTTAGTGAAACTGATAATCAGACTCTTTTACTTACTTTTCTTCTTCACTTTTCTTAGAAATCAAACTATTCTTTTCTCTTTTAACTTCTGATATTTGATCACTTTACCTTAGTGAAACTGATAATCAGACTCTTTTACTTACTTTTCTTCTTCACTTTTCTTAGAAATCAAACTATTCTTTTCTCTTTTAACTTCTGATATTTGATCACTTTACCTTAGTGAAACTGATAATCAGACTCTTTTACTTACTTTTCTTCTTCACTTTTCTTAGAAATCAAACTATTCTTTTCTCTTTTAACTTCTGATATTTGATCACTTTACCTTAGTGAAACTGATAATCAGACTCTTTTACTTACTTTTCTTCTTCACTTTTCTTAGAAATCAAACTATTCTTTTCTCTTTTAACTTCTGATATTTGATCACTTTACCTTAGTGAAACTGATAATCAGACTCTTTTACTTACTTTTCTTCTTCACTTTTCTTAGAAATCAAACTATTCTTTTCTCTTTTAACTTCTGATATTTGATCACTTTACCTTAGTGAAACTGATAATCAGACTCTTTTACTTACTTTTCTTCTTCACTTTTCTTAGAAATCAAACTATTCTTTTCTCTTTTAACTTCTGATATTTGATCACTTTACCTTAGTGAAACTGATAATCAGACTCTTTTACTTACTTTTCTTCTTCACTTTTCTTAGAAATCAAACTATTCTTTTCTCTTTTAACTTCTGATATTTGATCACTTTACCTTAGTGAAACTGATAATCAGACTCTTTTACTTACTTTTCTTCTTCACTTTTCTTAGAAATCAAACTATTCTTTTCTCTTTTAACTTCTGATATTTGATCACTTTACCTTAGTGAAACTGATAATCAGACTCTTTTACTTACTTTTCTTCTTCACTTTTCTTAGAAATCAAACTATTCTTTTCTCTTTTAACTTCTGATATTTGATCACTTTACCTTAGTGAAACTGATAATCAGACTCTTTTACTTACTTTTCTTCTTCACTTTTCTTAGAAATCAAACTATTCTTTTCTCTTTTAACTTCTGATATTTGATCACTTTACCTTAGTGAAACTGATAATCAGACTCTTTTACTTACTTTTCTTCTTCACTTTTCTTAGAAATCAAACTATTCTTTTCTCTTTTAACTTCTGATATTTGATCACTTTACCTTAGTGAAACTGATAATCAGACTCTTTTACTTACTTTTCTTCTTCACTTTTCTTAGAAATCAAACTATTCTTTTCTCTTTTAACTTCTGATATTTGATCACTTTACCTTAGTGAAACTGATAATCAGACTCTTTTACTTACTTTTCTTCTTCACTTTTCTTAGAAATCAAACTATTCTTTTCTCTTTTAACTTCTGATATTTGATCACTTTACCTTAGTGAAACTGATAATCAGACTCTTTTACTTACTTTTCTTCTTCACTTTTCTTAGAAATCAAACTATTCTTTTCTCTTTTAACTTCTGATATTTGATCACTTTACCTTAGTGAAACTGATAATCAGACTCTTTTACTTACTTTTCTTCTTCACTTTTCTTAGAAATCAAACTATTCTTTTCTCTTTTAACTTCTGATATTTGATCACTTTACCTTAGTGAAACTGATAATCAGACTCTTTTACTTACTTTTCTTCTTCACTTTTCTTAGAAATCAAACTATTCTTTTCTCTTTTAACTTCTGATATTTGATCACTTTACCTTAGTGAAACTGATAATCAGACTCTTTTACTTACTTTTCTTCTTCACTTTTCTTAGAAATCAAACTATTCTTTTCTCTTTTAACTTCTGATATTTGATCACTTTACCTTAGTGAAACTGATAATCAGACTCTTTTACTTACTTTTCTTCTTCACTTTTCTTAGAAATCAAACTATTCTTTTCTCTTTTAACTTCTGATATTTGATCACTTTACCTTAGTGAAACTGATAATCAGACTCTTTTACTTACTTTTCTTCTTCACTTTTCTTAGAAATCAAACTATTCTTTTCTCTTTTAACTTCTGATATTTGATCACTTTACCTTAGTGAAACTGATAATCAGACTCTTTTACTTACTTTTCTTCTTCACTTTTCTTAGAAATCAAACTATTCTTTTCTCTTTTAACTTCTGATATTTGATCACTTTACCTTAGTGAAACTGATAATCAGACTCTTTTACTTACTTTTCTTCTTCACTTTTCATAGAAATCAAACTATTCTTTTCTCTTTTAACTTCTGATATTTGATCACTTTACCTTAGTGAAACTAATAATCAGACTCTTTTACTTACTTTTCTTCTTCACTTTTCTTAGAAATCAAATTATTCTTTTCTCTTTTAACTTCTGATATTTGATCACTTTACCTTAGTGAAACTGATAATCAGACTCTTTTACTTACTTTTCTTCTTCACTTTTCTTAGAAATCAAACTATTCTTTTCTCTTTTAACTTCTGATATTTGATCACTTTACCTTAGTGAAACTGATAATCAGACTCTTTTACTTACTTTTCTTCTTCACTTTTCTTAGAAATCAAACTATTCTTTTCTCTTTTAACTTCTGATATTTGATCACTTTACCTTAGTGAAACTGATAATCAGACTCTTTTACTTACTTTTCTTCTTCACTTTTCTTAGAAATCAAACTATTCTTTTCTCTTTTAACTTCTGATATTTGATCACTTTACCTTAGTGAAACTGATAATCAGACTCTTTTACTTACTTTTCTTCTTCACTTTTCTTAGAAATCAAACTATTCTTTTCTCTTTTAACTTCTGATATTTGATCACTTTACCTTAGTGAAACTGATAATCAGACTCTTTTACTTACTTTTCTTCTTCACTTTTCTTAGAAATCAAACTATTCTTTTCTCTTTTAACTTCTGATATTTGATCACTTTACCTTAGTGAAACTGATAATCAGACTCTTTTACTTACTTTTCTTCTTCACTTTTCTTAGAAATCAAACTATTCTTTTCTCTTTTAACTTCTGATATTTGATCACTTTACCTTAGTGAAACTGATAATCAGACTCTTTTACTTACTTTTCTTCTTCACTTTTCTTAGAAATCAAACTATTCTTTTCTCTTTTAACTTCTGATATTTGATCACTTTACCTTAGTGAAACTGATAATCAGACTCTTTTACTTACTTTTCTTCTTCACTTTTCTTAGAAATCAAACTATTCTTTTCTCTTTTAACTTCTGATATTTGATCACTTTACCTTAGTGAAACTGATAATCAGACTCTTTTACTTACTTTTCTTCTTCACTTTTCTTAGAAATCAAACTATTCTTTTCTCTTTTAACTTCTGATATTTGATCACTTTACCTTAGTGAAACTGATAATCAGACTCTTTTACTTACTTTTCTTCTTCACTTTTCTTAGAAATCAAACTATTCTTTTCTCTTTTAACTTCTGATATTTGATCACTTTACCTTAGTGAAACTGATAATCAGACTCTTTTACTTACTTTTCTTCTTCACTTTTCTTAGAAATCAAACTATTCTTTTCTCTTTTAACTTCTGATATTTGATCACTTTACCTTAGTGAAACTGATAATCAGACTCTTTTACTTACTTTTCTTCTTCACTTTTCTTAGAAATCAAACTATTCTTTTCTCTTTTAACTTCTGATATTTGATCACTTTACCTTAGTGAAACTGATAATCAGACTCTTTTACTTACTTTTCTTCTTCACTTTTCTTAGAAATCAAACTATTCTTTTCTCTTTTAACTTCTGATATTTGATCACTTTACCTTAGTGAAACTGATAATCAGACTCTTTTACTTACTTTTCTTCTTCACTTTTCTTAGAAATCAAACTATTCTTTTCTCTTTTAACTTCTGATATTTGATCACTTTACCTTAGTGAAACTGATAATCAGACTCTTTTACTTACTTTTCTTCTTCACTTTTCTTAGAAATCAAACTATTCTTTTCTCTTTTAACTTCTGATATTTGATCACTTTACCTTAGTGAAACTGATAATCAGACTCTTTTACTTACTTTTCTTCTTCACTTTTCTTAGAAATCAAACTATTCTTTTCTCTTTTAACTTCTGATATTTGATCACTTTACCTTAGTGAAACTGATAATCAGACTCTTTTACTTACTTTTCTTCTTCACTTTTCTTAGAAATCAAACTATTCTTTTCTCTTTTAACTTCTGATATTTGATCACTTTACCTTAGTGAAACTGATAATCAGACTCTTTTACTTACTTTTCTTCTTCACTTTTCTTAGAAATCAAACTATTCTTTTCTCTTTTAACTTCTGATATTTGATCACTTTACCTTAGTGAAACTGATAATCAGACTCTTTTACTTTTTTCTTCTTCACTTTCTTTTCTCTTTTACTTTGATATTTGATCACTTTACTTCTGATAATCAGACTTTTTACTTAGAAATCAAACTATTCTTTTCTCTTTTAACTTCTGATATTTGATCACTTTACCTTAGTGAAACTGATAATCAGACTCTTTTACTTACTTTTCTTCTTCACTTTTCTTAGAAATCAAACTATTCTTTTCTCTTTTAACTTCTGATATTTGATCACTTTACCTTAGTGAAACTGATAATCAGACTCTTTTACTTACTTTTCTTCTTCACTTTTCTTAGAAATCAAACTATTCTTTTCTCTTTTAACTTCTGATATTTGATCACTTTACCTTAGTGAAACTGATAATCAGACTCTTTTACTTACTTTTCTTCTTCACTTTTCTTAGAAATCAAACTATTCTTTTCTCTTTTAACTTCTGATATTTGATCACTTTACCTTAGTGAAACTGATAATCAGACTCTTTTACTTACTTTTCTTCTTCACTTTTCTTAGAAATCAAACTATTCTTTTCTCTTTTAACTTCTGATATTTGATCACTTTACCTTAGTGAAATCACTGATAATCAGACTCTTTTACTTACTTTTCTTCTTCACTTTTCTTAGAAATCAAACTATTCTTTTCTCTTTTAACTTCTGATATTTGATCACTTTACCTTAGTGAAACTGATAATCAGACTCTTTTACTTACTTTTCTTCTTCACTTTTCTTAGAAATCAAACTATTCTTTTCTCTTTTAACTTCTGATATTTGATCACTTTACCTTAGTGAAACTGATAATCAGACTCTTTTACTTACTTTTCTTCTTCACTTTTCTTAGAAATCAAACTATTCTTTTCTCTTTTAACTTCTGATATTTGATCACTTTACCTTAGTGAAACTGATAATCAGACTCTTTTACTTACTTTTCTTCTTCACTTTTCTTAGAAATCAAACTATTCTTTTCTCTTTTAACTTCTGATATTTGATCACTTTACCTTAGTGAAACTGATAATCAGACTCTTTTACTTACTTTTCTTCTTCACTTTTCTTAGAAATCAAACTATTCTTTTCTCTTTTAACTTCTGATATTTGATCACTTTACCTTAGTGAAACTGATAATCAGACTCTTTTACTTACTTTTCTTCTTCACTTTTCTTAGAAATCAAACTATTCTTTTCTCTTTTAACTTCTGATATTTGATCACTTTACCTTAGTGAAACTGATAATCAGACTCTTTTACTTACTTTTCTTCTTCACTTTTCTTAGAAATCAAACTATTCTTTTCTCTTTTAACTTCTGATATTTGATCACTTTACCTTAGTGAAACTGATAATCAGACTCTTTTACTTACTTTTCTTCTTCACTTTTCTTAGAAATCAAACTATTCTTTTCTCTTTTATTCTTTTCTCTTTTAACTTCTGATATTTGATCACTTTACCTTAGTGAAACTGATAATCAGACTCTTTTACTTACTTTTCTTCTTCACTTTTCTTAGAAATCAAACTATTCTTTTCTCTTTTAACTTCTGATATTTGATCACTTTACCTTAGTGAAACTGATAATCAGACTCTTTTACTTACTTTTCTTCTTCACTTTTCTTAGAAATCAAACTATTCTTTTCTCTTTTAACTTCTGATATTTGATCACTTTACCTTAGTGAAACTGATAATCAGACTCTTTTACTTACTTTTCTTCTTCACTTTTCTTAGAAATCAAACTATTCTTTTCTCTTTTAACTTCTGATATTTGATCACTTTACCTTAGTGAAACTGATAATCAGACTCTTTTTCTTACTTTTCTTCTTCACTTTTCTTAGAAATCAAACTATTCTTTTCTCTTTTAACTTCTGATATTTGATCACTTTACCTTAGTGAAACTGATAATCAGACTCTTTTACTTACTTTTCTTCTTCACTTTTCTTAGAAATCAAACTATTCTTTTCTCTTTTAACTTCTGATATTTGATCACTTTACCTTAGTGAAACTGATAATCAGACTCTTTTACTTACTTTTCTTCTTCACTTTTCTTAGAAATCAAACTATTCTTTTCTCTTTTAACTTCTGATATTTGATCACTTTACCTTAGTGAAACTGATAATCAGACTCTTTTACTTACTTTTCTTCTTCACTTTTCTTAGAAATCAAACTATTCTTTTCTCTTTTAACTTCTGATATTTGATCACTTTACCTTAGTGAAACTGATAATCAGACTCTTTTACTTACTTTTCTTCTTCACTTTTCTTAGAAATCAAACTATTCTTTTCTCTTTTAACTTCTGATATTTGATCACTTTACCTTAGTGAAACTGATAATCAGACTCTTTTACTTACTTTTCTTCTTCACTTTTCTTAGAAATCAAACTATTCTTTTCTCTTTTAACTTCTGATATTTGATCACTTTACCTTAGTGAAACTGATAATCAGACTCTTTTACTTACTTTTCTTCTTCACTTTTCTTAGAAATCAAACTATTCTTTTCTCTTTTAACTTCTGATATTTGATCACTTTACCTTAGTGAAACTGATAATCAGACTCTTTTACTTACTTTTCTTCTTCACTTTTCTTAGAAATCAAACTATTCTTTTCTCTTTTAACTTCTGATATTTGATCACTTTACCTTAGTGAAACTGATAATCAGACTCTTTTACTTACTTTTCTTCTTCACTTTTCTTAGAAATCAAACTATTCTTTTCTCTTTTAACTTCTGATATTTGATCACTTTACCTTAGTGAAACTGATAATCAGACTCTTTTACTTACTTTTCTTCTTCACTTTTCTTAGAAATCAAACTATTCTTTTCTCTTTTAACTTCTGATATTTGATCACTTTACCTTAGTGAAACTGATAATCAGACTCTTTTACTTACTTTTCTTCTTCACTTTTCTTAGAAATCAAACTATTCTTTTCTCTTTTAACTTCTGATATTTGATCACTTTACCTTAGTGAAACTGATAATCAGACTCTTTTACTTACTTTTCTTCTTCACTTTTCTTAGAAATCAAACTATTCTTTTCTCTTTTAACTTCTGATATTTGATCACTTTACCTTAGTGAAACTGATAATCAGACTCTTTTACTTACTTTTCTTCTTCACTTTTCTTAGAAATCAAACTATTCTTTTCTCTTTTAACTTCTGATATTTGATCACTTTACCTTAGTGAAACTGATAATCAGACTCTTTTACTTACTTTTCTTCTTCACTTTTCTTAGAAATCAAACTATTCTTTTCTCTTTTAACTTCTGATATTTGATCACTTTACCTTAGTGAAACTGATAATCAGACTCTTTTACTTACTTTTCTTCTTCACTTTTCTTAGAAATCAAACTATTCTTTTCTCTTTTAACTTCTGATATTTGATCACTTTACCTTAGTGAAACTGATAATCAGACTCTTTTACTTACTTTTCTTCTTCACTTTTCTTAGAAATCAAACTATTCTTTTCTCTTTTAACTTCTGATATTTGATCACTTTACCTTAGTGAAACTGATAATCAGACTCTTTTACTTACTTTTCTTCTTCACTTTTCTTAGAAATCAAACTATTCTTTTCTCTTTTAACTTCTGATATTTGATCACTTTACCTTAGTGAAACTGATAATCAGACTCTTTTACTTACTTTTCTTCTTCACTTTTCTTAGAAATCAAACTATTCTTTTCTCTTTTAACTTCTGATATTTGATCACTTTACCTTAGTGAAACTGATAATCAGACTCTTTTACTTACTTTTCTTCTTCACTTTTCTTAGAAATCAAACTATTCTTTTCTCTTTTAACTTCTGATATTTGATCACTTTACCTTAGTGAAACTGATAATCAGACTCTTTTACTTACTTTTCTTCTTCACTTTTCTTAGAAATCAAACTATTCTTTTCTCTTTTAACTTCTGATATTTGATCACTTTACCTTAGTGAAACTGATAATCAGACTCTTTTACTTACTTTTCTTCTTCACTTTTCTTAGAAATCAAACTATTCTTTTCTCTTTTAACTTCTGATATTTGATCACTTTACCTTAGTGAAACTGATAATCAGACTCTTTTACTTACTTTTCTTCTTCACTTTTCTTAGAAATCAAACTATTCTTTTCTCTTTTAACTTCTGATATTTGATCACTTTACCTTAGTGAAACTGATAATCAGACTCTTTTACTTACTTTTCTTCTTCACTTTTCTTAGAAATCAAACTATTCTTTTCTCTTTTAACTTCTGATATTTGATCACTTTACCTTAGTGAAACTGATAATCAGACTCTTTTACTTACTTTTCTTCTTCACTTTTCTTAGAAATCAAACTATTCTTTTCTCTTTTAACTTCTGATATTTGATCACTTTACCTTAGTGAAACTGATAATCAGACTCTTTTACTTACTTTTCTTCTTCACTTTTCTTAGAAATCAAACTATTCTTTTCTCTTTTAACTTCTGATATTTGATCACTTTACCTTAGTGAAACTGATAATCAGACTCTTTTACTTACTTTTCTTCTTCACTTTTCTTAGAAATCAAACTATTCTTTTCTCTTTTAACTTCTGATATTTGATCACTTTACCTTAGTGAAACTGATAATCAGACTCTTTTACTTACTTTTCTTCTTCACTTTTCTTAGAAATCAAACTATTCTTTTCTCTTTTAACTTCTGATATTTGATCACTTTACCTTAGTGAAACTGATAATCAGACTCTTTTACTTACTTTTCTTCTTCACTTTTCTTAGAAATCAAACTATTCTTTTCTCTTTTAACTTCTGATATTTGATCACTTTACCTTAGTGAAACTGATAATCAGACTCTTTTACTTACTTTTCTTCTTCACTTTTCTTAGAAATCAAACTATTCTTTTCTCTTTTAACTTCTGATATTTGATCACTTTACCTTAGTGAAACTGATAATCAGACTCTTTTACTTACTTTTCTTCTTCACTTTTCTTAGAAATCAAACTATTCTTTTCTCTTTTAACTTCTGATATTTGATCACTTTACCTTAGTGAAACTGATAATCAGACTCTTTTACTTACTTTTCTTCTTCACTTTTCTTAGAAATCAAACTATTCTTTTCTCTTTTAACTTCTGATATTTGATCACTTTACCTTAGTGAAACTGATAATCAGACTCTTTTACTTACTTTTCTTCTTCACTTTTCTTAGAAATCAAACTATTCTTTTCTCTTTTAACTTCTGATATTTGATCACTTTACCTTAGTGAAACTGATAATCAGACTCTTTTACTTACTTTTCTTCTTCACTTTTCTTAGAAATCAAACTATTCTTTTCTCTTTTAACTTCTGATATTTGATCACTTTACCTTAGTGAAACTGATAATCAGACTCTTTTACTTACTTTTCTTCTTCACTTTTCTTAGAAATCAAACTATTCTTTTCTCTTTTAACTTCTGATATTTGATCACTTTACCTTAGTGAAACTGATAATCAGACTCTTTTACTTACTTTTCTTCTTCACTTTTCTTAGAAATCAAACTATTCTTTTCTCTTTTAACTTCTGATATTTGATCACTTTACCTTAGTGAAACTGATAATCAGACTCTTTTACTTACTTTTCTTCTTCACTTTTCTTAGAAATCAAACTATTCTTTTCTCTTTTAACTTCTGATATTTGATCACTTTACCTTAGTGAAACTGATAATCAGACTCTTTTACTTACTTTTCTTCTTCACTTTTCTTAGAAATCAAACTATTCTTTTCTCTTTTAACTTCTGATATTTGATCACTTTACCTTAGTGAAACTGATAATCAGACTCTTTTACTTACTTTTCTTCTTCACTTTTCTTAGAAATCAAACTATTCTTTTCTCTTTTAACTTCTGATATTTGATCACTTTACCTTAGTGAAACTGATAATCAGACTCTTTTACTTACTTTTCTTCTTCACTTTTCTTAGAAATCAAACTATTCTTTTCTCTTTTAACTTCTGATATTTGATCACTTTACCTTAGTGAAACTGATAATCAGACTCTTTTACTTACTTTTCTTCTTCACTTTTCTTAGAAATCAAACTATTCTTTTCTCTTTTAACTTCTGATATTTGATCACTTTACCTTAGTGAAACTGATAATCAGACTCTTTTACTTACTTTTCTTCTTCACTTTTCTTAGAAATCAAACTATTCTTTTCTCTTTTAACTTCTGATATTTGATCACTTTACCTTAGTGAAACTGATAATCAGACTCTTTTACTTACTTTTCTTCTTCACTTTTCTTAGAAATCAAACTATTCTTTTCTCTTTTAACTTCTGATATTTGATCACTTTACCTTAGTGAAACTGATAATCAGACTCTTTTACTTACTTTTCTTCTTCACTTTTCTTAGAAATCAAACTATTCTTTTCTCTTTTAACTTCTGATATTTGATCACTTTACCTTAGTGAAACTGATAATCAGACTCTTTTACTTACTTTTCTTCTTCACTTTTCTTAGAAATCAAACTATTCTTTTCTCTTTTAACTTCTGATATTTGATCACTTTACCTTAGTGAAACTGATAATCAGACTCTTTTACTTACTTTTCTTCTTCACTTTTCTTAGAAATCAAACTATTCTTTTCTCTTTTAACTTCTGATATTTGATCACTTTACCTTAGTGAAACTGATAATCAGACTCTTTTACTTACTTTTCTTCTTCACTTTTCTTAGAAATCAAACTATTCTTTTCTCTTTTAACTTCTGATATTTGATCACTTTACCTTAGTGAAACTGATAATCAGACTCTTTTACTTACTTTTCTTCTTCACTTTTCTTAGAAATCAAACTATTCTTTTCTCTTTTAACTTCTGATATTTGATCACTTTACCTTAGTGAAACTGATAATCAGACTCTTTTACTTACTTTTCTTCTTCACTTTTCTTAGAAATCAAACTATTCTTTTCTCTTTTAACTTCTGATATTTGATCACTTTACCTTAGTGAAACTGATAATCAGACTCTTTTACTTACTTTTCTTCTTCACTTTTCTTAGAAATCAAACTATTCTTTTCTCTTTTAACTTCTGATATTTGATCACTTTACCTTAGTGAAACTGATAATCAGACTCTTTTACTTACTTTTCTTCTTCACTTTTCTTAGAAATCAAACTATTCTTTTCTCTTTTAACTTCTGATATTTGATCACTTTACCTTAGTGAAACTGATAATCAGACTCTTTTACTTACTTTTCTTCTTCACTTTTCTTAGAAATCAAACTATTCTTTTCTCTTTTAACTTCTGATATTTGATCACTTTACCTTAGTGAAACTGATAATCAGACTCTTTTACTTACTTTTCTTCTTCACTTTTCTTAGAAATCAAACTATTCTTTTCTCTTTTAACTTCTGATATTTGATCACTTTACCTTAGTGAAACTGATAATCAGACTCTTTTACTTACTTTTCTTCTTCACTTTTCTTAGAAATCAAACTATTCTTTTCTCTTTTAACTTCTGATATTTGATCACTTTACCTTAGTGAAACTGATAATCAGACTCTTTTACTTACTTTTCTTCTTCACTTTTCTTAGAAATCAAACTATTCTTTTCTCTTTTAACTTCTGATATTTGATCACTTTACCTTAGTGAAACTGATAATCAGACTCTTTTACTTACTTTTCTTCTTCACTTTTCTTAGAAATCAAACTATTCTTTTCTCTTTTAACTTCTGATATTTGATCACTTTACCTTAGTGAAACTGATAATCAGACTCTTTTACTTACTTTTCTTCTTCACTTTTCTTAGAAATCAAACTATTCTTTTCTCTTTTAACTTCTGATATTTGATCACTTTACCTTAGTGAAACTGATAATCAGACTCTTTTACTTACTTTTCTTCTTCACTTTTCTTAGAAATCAAACTATTCTTTTCTCTTTTAACTTCTGATATTTGATCACTTTACCTTAGTGAAACTGATAATCAGACTCTTTTACTTACTTTTCTTCTTCACTTTTCTTAGAAATCAAACTATTCTTTTCTCTTTTAACTTCTGATATTTGATCACTTTACCTTAGTGAAACTGATAATCAGACTCTTTTACTTACTTTTCTTCTTCACTTTTCTTAGAAATCAAACTATTCTTTTCTCTTTTAACTTCTGATATTTGATCACTTTACCTTAGTGAAACTGATAATCAGACTCTTTTACTTACTTTTCTTCTTCACTTTTCTTAGAAATCAAACTATTCTTTTCTCTTTTAACTTCTGATATTTGATCACTTTACCTTAGTGAAACTGATAATCAGACTCTTTTACTTACTTTTCTTCTTCACTTTTCTTAGAAATCAAACTATTCTTTTCTCTTTTAACTTCTGATATTTGATCACTTTACCTTAGTGAAACTGATAATCAGACTCTTTTACTTACTTTTCTTCTTCACTTTTCTTAGAAATCAAACTATTCTTTTCTCTTTTAACTTCTGATATTTGATCACTTTACCTTAGTGAAACTGATAATCAGACTCTTTTACTTACTTTTCTTCTTCACTTTTCTTAGAAATCAAACTATTCTTTTCTCTTTTAACTTCTGATATTTGATCACTTTACCTTAGTGAAACTGATAATCAGACTCTTTTACTTACTTTTCTTCTTCACTTTTCTTAGAAATCAAACTATTCTTTTCTCTTTTAACTTCTGATATTTGATCACTTTACCTTAGTGAAACTGATAATCAGACTCTTTTACTTACTTTTCTTCTTCACTTTTCTTAGAAATCAAACTATTCTTTTCTCTTTTAACTTCTGATATTTGATCACTTTACCTTAGTGAAACTGATAATCAGACTCTTTTACTTACTTTTCTTCTTCACTTTTCTTAGAAATCAAACTATTCTTTTCTCTTTTAACTTCTGATATTTGATCACTTTACCTTAGTGAAACTGATAATCAGACTCTTTTACTTACTTTTCTTCTTCACTTTTCTTAGAAATCAAACTATTCTTTTCTCTTTTAACTTCTGATATTTGATCACTTTACCTTAGTGAAACTGATAATCAGACTCTTTTACTTACTTTTCTTCTTCACTTTTCTTAGAAATCAAACTATTCTTTTCTCTTTTAACTTCTGATATTTGATCACTTTACCTTAGTGAAACTGATAATCAGACTCTTTTACTTACTTTTCTTCTTCACTTTTCTTAGAAATCAAACTATTCTTTTCTCTTTTAACTTCTGATATTTGATCACTTTACCTTAGTGAAACTGATAATCAGACTCTTTTACTTACTTTTCTTCTTCACTTTTCTTAGAAATCAAACTATTCTTTTCTCTTTTAACTTCTGATATTTGATCACTTTACCTTAGTGAAACTGATAATCAGACTCTTTTACTTACTTTTCTTCTTCACTTTTCTTAGAAATCAAACTATTCTTTTCTCTTTTAACTTCTGATATTTGATCACTTTACCTTAGTGAAACTGATAATCAGACTCTTTTACTTACTTTTCTTCTTCACTTTTCTTAGAAATCAAACTATTCTTTTCTCTTTTAACTTCTGATATTTGATCACTTTACCTTAGTGAAACTGATAATCAGACTCTTTTACTTACTTTTCTTCTTCACTTTTCTTAGAAATCAAACTATTCTTTTCTCTTTTAACTTCTGATATTTGATCACTTTACCTTAGTGAAACTGATAATCAGACTCTTTTACTTACTTTTCTTCTTCACTTTTCTTAGAAATCAAACTATTCTTTTCTCTTTTAACTTCTGATATTTGATCACTTTACCTTAGTGAAACTGATAATCAGACTCTTTTACTTACTTTTCTTCTTCACTTTTCTTAGAAATCAAACTATTCTTTTCTCTTTTAACTTCTGATATTTGATCACTTTACCTTAGTGAAACTGATAATCAGACTCTTTTACTTACTTTTCTTCTTCACTTTTCTTAGAAATCAAACTATTCTTTTCTCTTTTAACTTCTGATATTTGATCACTTTACCTTAGTGAAACTGATAATCAGACTCTTTTACTTACTTTTCTTCTTCACTTTTCTTAGAAATCAAACTATTCTTTTCTCTTTTAACTTCTGATATTTGATCACTTTACCTTAGTGAAACTGATAATCAGACTCTTTTACTTACTTTTCTTCTTCACTTTTCTTAGAAATCAAACTATTCTTTTCTCTTTTAACTTCTGATATTTGATCACTTTACCTTAGTGAAACTGATAATCAGACTCTTTTACTTACTTTTCTTCTTCACTTTTCTTAGAAATCAAACTATTCTTTTCTCTTTTAACTTCTGATATTTGATCACTTTACCTTAGTGAAACTGATAATCAGACTCTTTTACTTACTTTTCTTCTTCACTTTTCTTAGAAATCAAACTATTCTTTTCTCTTTTAACTTCTGATATTTGATCACTTTACCTTAGTGAAACTGATAATCAGACTCTTTTACTTACTTTTCTTCTTCACTTTTCTTAGAAATCAAACTATTCTTTTCTCTTTTAACTTCTGATATTTGATCACTTTACCTTAGTGAAACTGATAATCAGACTCTTTTACTTACTTTTCTTCTTCACTTTTCTTAGAAATCAAACTATTCTTTTCTCTTTTAACTTCTGATATTTGATCACTTTACCTTAGTGAAACTGATAATCAGACTCTTTTACTTACTTTTCTTCTTCACTTTTCTTAGAAATCAAACTATTCTTTTCTCTTTTAACTTCTGATATTTGATCACTTTACCTTAGTGAAACTGATAATCAGACTCTTTTACTTACTTTTCTTCTTCACTTTTCTTAGAAATCAAACTATTCTTTTCTCTTTTAACTTCTGATATTTGATCACTTTACCTTAGTGAAACTGATAATCAGACTCTTTTACTTACTTTTCTTCTTCACTTTTCTTAGAAATCAAACTATTCTTTTCTCTTTTAACTTCTGATATTTGATCACTTTACCTTAGTGAAACTGATAATCAGACTCTTTTACTTACTTTTCTTCTTCACTTTTCTTAGAAATCAAACTATTCTTTTCTCTTTTAACTTCTGATATTTGATCACTTTACCTTAGTGAAACTGATAATCAGACTCTTTTACTTACTTTTCTTCTTCACTTTTCTTAGAAATCAAACTATTCTTTTCTCTTTTAACTTCTGATATTTGATCACTTTACCTTAGTGAAACTGATAATCAGACTCTTTTACTTACTTTTCTTCTTCACTTTTCTTAGAAATCAAACTATTCTTTTCTCTTTTAACTTCTGATATTTGATCACTTTACCTTAGTGAAACTGATAATCAGACTCTTTTACTTACTTTTCTTCTTCACTTTTCTTAGAAATCAAACTATTCTTTTCTCTTTTAACTTCTGATATTTGATCACTTTACCTTAGTGAAACTGATAATCAGACTCTTTTACTTACTTTTCTTCTTCACTTTTCTTAGAAATCAAACTATTCTTTTCTCTTTTAACTTCTGATATTTGATCACTTTACCTTAGTGAAACTGATAATCAGACTCTTTTACTTACTTTTCTTCTTCACTTTTCTTAGAAATCAAACTATTCTTTTCTCTTTTAACTTCTGATATTTGATCACTTTACCTTAGTGAAACTGATAATCAGACTCTTTTACTTACTTTTCTTCTTCACTTTTCTTAGAAATCAAACTATTCTTTTCTCTTTTAACTTCTGATATTTGATCACTTTACCTTAGTGAAACTGATAATCAGACTCTTTTACTTACTTTTCTTCTTCACTTTTCTTAGAAATCAAACTATTCTTTTCTCTTTTAACTTCTGATATTTGATCACTTTACCTTAGTGAAACTGATAATCAGACTCTTTTACTTACTTTTCTTCTTCACTTTTCTTAGAAATCAAACTATTCTTTTCTCTTTTAACTTCTGATATTTGATCACTTTACCTTAGTGAAACTGATAATCAGACTCTTTTACTTACTTTTCTTCTTCACTTTTCTTAGAAATCAAACTATTCTTTTCTCTTTTAACTTCTGATATTTGATCACTTTACCTTAGTGAAACTGATAATCAGACTCTTTTACTTACTTTTCTTCTTCACTTTTCTTAGAAATCAAACTATTCTTTTCTCTTTTAACTTCTGATATTTGATCACTTTACCTTAGTGAAACTGATAATCAGACTCTTTTACTTACTTTTCTTCTTCACTTTTCTTAGAAATCAAACTATTCTTTTCTCTTTTAACTTCTGATATTTGATCACTTTACCTTAGTGAAACTGATAATCAGACTCTTTTACTTACTTTTCTTCTTCACTTTTCTTAGAAATCAAACTATTCTTTTCTCTTTTAACTTCTGATATTTGATCACTTTACCTTAGTGAAACTGATAATCAGACTCTTTTACTTACTTTTCTTCTTCACTTTTCTTAGAAATCAAACTATTCTTTTCTCTTTTAACTTCTGATATTTGATCACTTTACCTTAGTGAAACTGATAATCAGACTCTTTTACTTACTTTTCTTCTTCACTTTTCTTAGAAATCAAACTATTCTTTTCTCTTTTAACTTCTGATATTTGATCACTTTACCTTAGTGAAACTGATAATCAGACTCTTTTACTTACTTTTCTTCTTCACTTTTCTTAGAAATCAAACTATTCTTTTCTCTTTTAACTTCTGATATTTGATCACTTTACCTTAGTGAAACTGATAATCAGACTCTTTTACTTACTTTTCTTCTTCACTTTTCTTAGAAATCAAACTATTCTTTTCTCTTTTAACTTCTGATATTTGATCACTTTACCTTAGTGAAACTGATAATCAGACTCTTTTACTTACTTTTCTTCTTCACTTTTCTTAGAAATCAAACTATTCTTTTCTCTTTTAACTTCTGATATTTGATCACTTTACCTTAGTGAAACTGATAATCAGACTCTTTTACTTACTTTTCTTCTTCACTTTTCTTAGAAATCAAACTATTCTTTTCTCTTTTAACTTCTGATATTTGATCACTTTACCTTAGTGAAACTGATAATCAGACTCTTTTACTTACTTTTCTTCTTCACTTTTCTTAGAAATCAAACTATTCTTTTCTCTTTTAACTTCTGATATTTGATCACTTTACCTTAGTGAAACTGATAATCAGACTCTTTTACTTACTTTTCTTCTTCACTTTTCTTAGAAATCAAACTATTCTTTTCTCTTTTAACTTCTGATATTTGATCACTTTACCTTAGTGAAACTGATAATCAGACTCTTTTACTTACTTTTCTTCTTCACTTTTCTTAGAAATCAAACTATTCTTTTCTCTTTTAACTTCTGATATTTGATCACTTTACCTTAGTGAAACTGATAATCAGACTCTTTTACTTACTTTTCTTCTTCACTTTTCTTAGAAATCAAACTATTCTTTTCTCTTTTAACTTCTGATATTTGATCACTTTACCTTAGTGAAACTGATAATCAGACTCTTTTACTTACTTTTCTTCTTCACTTTTCTTAGAAATCAAACTATTCTTTTCTCTTTTAACTTCTGATATTTGATCACTTTACCTTAGTGAAACTGATAATCAGACTCTTTTACTTACTTTTCTTCTTCACTTTTCTTAGAAATCAAACTATTCTTTTCTCTTTTAACTTCTGATATTTGATCACTTTACCTTAGTGAAACTGATAATCAGACTCTTTTACTTACTTTTCTTCTTCACTTTTCTTAGAAATCAAACTATTCTTTTCTCTTTTAACTTCTGATATTTGATCACTTTACCTTAGTGAAACTGATAATCAGACTCTTTTACTTACTTTTCTTCTTCACTTTTCTTAGAAATCAAACTATTCTTTTCTCTTTTAACTTCTGATATTTGATCACTTTACCTTAGTGAAACTGATAATCAGACTCTTTTACTTACTTTTCTTCTTCACTTTTCTTAGAAATCAAACTATTCTTTTCTCTTTTAACTTCTGATATTTGATCACTTTACCTTAGTGAAACTGATAATCAGACTCTTTTACTTACTTTTCTTCTTCACTTTTCTTAGAAATCAAACTATTCTTTTCTCTTTTAACTTCTGATATTTGATCACTTTACCTTAGTGAAACTGATAATCAGACTCTTTTACTTACTTTTCTTCTTCACTTTTCTTAGAAATCAAACTATTCTTTTCTCTTTTAACTTCTGATATTTGATCACTTTACCTTAGTGAAACTGATAATCAGACTCTTTTACTTACTTTTCTTCTTCACTTTTCTTAGAAATCAAACTATTCTTTTCTCTTTTAACTTCTGATATTTGATCACTTTACCTTAGTGAAACTGATAATCAGACTCTTTTACTTACTTTTCTTCTTCACTTTTCTTAGAAATCAAACTATTCTTTTCTCTTTTAACTTCTGATATTTGATCACTTTACCTTAGTGAAACTGATAATCAGACTCTTTTACTTACTTTTCTTCTTCACTTTTCTTAGAAATCAAACTATTCTTTTCTCTTTTAACTTCTGATATTTGATCACTTTACCTTAGTGAAACTGATAATCAGACTCTTTTACTTACTTTTCTTCTTCACTTTTCTTAGAAATCAAACTATTCTTTTCTCTTTTAACTTCTGATATTTGATCACTTTACCTTAGTGAAACTGATAATCAGACTCTTTTACTTACTTTTCTTCTTCACTTTTCTTAGAAATCAAACTATTCTTTTCTCTTTTAACTTCTGATATTTGATCACTTTACCTTAGTGAAACTGATAATCAGACTCTTTTACTTACTTTTCTTCTTCACTTTTCTTAGAAATCAAACTATTCTTTTCTCTTTTAACTTCTGATATTTGATCACTTTACCTTAGTGAAACTGATAATCAGACTCTTTTACTTACTTTTCTTCTTCACTTTTCTTAGAAATCAAACTATTCTTTTCTCTTTTAACTTCTGATATTTGATCACTTTACCTTAGTGAAACTGATAATCAGACTCTTTTACTTACTTTTCTTCTTCACTTTTCTTAGAAATCAAACTATTCTTTTCTCTTTTAACTTCTGATATTTGATCACTTTACCTTAGTGAAACTGATAATCAGACTCTTTTACTTACTTTTCTTCTTCACTTTTCTTAGAAATCAAACTATTCTTTTCTCTTTTAACTTCTGATATTTGATCACTTTACCTTAGTGAAACTGATAATCAGACTCTTTTACTTACTTTTCTTCTTCACTTTTCTTAGAAATCAAACTATTCTTTTCTCTTTTAACTTCTGATATTTGATCACTTTACCTTAGTGAAACTGATAATCAGACTCTTTTACTTACTTTTCTTCTTCACTTTTCTTAGAAATCAAACTATTCTTTTCTCTTTTAACTTCTGATATTTGATCACTTTACCTTAGTGAAACTGATAATCAGACTCTTTTACTTACTTTTCTTCTTCACTTTTCTTAGAAATCAAACTATTCTTTTCTCTTTTAACTTCTGATATTTGATCACTTTACCTTAGTGAAACTGATAATCAGACTCTTTTACTTACTTTTCTTCTTCACTTTTCTTAGAAATCAAACTATTCTTTTCTCTTTTAACTTCTGATATTTGATCACTTTACCTTAGTGAAACTGATAATCAGACTCTTTTACTTACTTTTCTTCTTCACTTTTCTTAGAAATCAAACTATTCTTTTCTCTTTTAACTTCTGATATTTGATCACTTTACCTTAGTGAAACTGATAATCAGACTCTTTTACTTACTTTTCTTCTTCACTTTTCTTAGAAATCAAACTATTCTTTTCTCTTTTAACTTCTGATATTTGATCACTTTACCTTAGTGAAACTGATAATCAGACTCTTTTACTTACTTTTCTTCTTCACTTTTCTTAGAAATCAAACTATTCTTTTCTCTTTTAACTTCTGATATTTGATCACTTTACCTTAGTGAAACTGATAATCAGACTCTTTTACTTACTTTTCTTCTTCACTTTTCTTAGAAATCAAACTATTCTTTTCTCTTTTAACTTCTGATATTTGATCACTTTACCTTAGTGAAACTGATAATCAGACTCTTTTACTTACTTTTCTTCTTCACTTTTCTTAGAAATCAAACTATTCTTTTCTCTTTTAACTTCTGATATTTGATCACTTTACCTTAGTGAAACTGATAATCAGACTCTTTTACTTACTTTTCTTCTTCACTTTTCTTAGAAATCAAACTATTCTTTTCTCTTTTAACTTCTGATATTTGATCACTTTACCTTAGTGAAACTGATAATCAGACTCTTTTACTTACTTTTCTTCTTCACTTTTCTTAGAAATCAAACTATTCTTTTCTCTTTTAACTTCTGATATTTGATCACTTTACCTTAGTGAAACTGATAATCAGACTCTTTTACTTACTTTTCTTCTTCACTTTTCTTAGAAATCAAACTATTCTTTTCTCTTTTAACTTCTGATATTTGATCACTTTACCTTAGTGAAACTGATAATCAGACTCTTTTACTTACTTTTCTTCTTCACTTTTCTTAGAAATCAAACTATTCTTTTCTCTTTTAACTTCTGATATTTGATCACTTTACCTTAGTGAAACTGATAATCAGACTCTTTTACTTACTTTTCTTCTTCACTTTTCTTAGAAATCAAACTATTCTTTTCTCTTTTAACTTCTGATATTTGATCACTTTACCTTAGTGAAACTGATAATCAGACTCTTTTACTTACTTTTCTTCTTCACTTTTCTTAGAAATCAAACTATTCTTTTCTCTTTTAACTTCTGATATTTGATCACTTTACCTTAGTGAAACTGATAATCAGACTCTTTTACTTACTTTTCTTCTTCACTTTTCTTAGAAATCAAACTATTCTTTTCTCTTTTAACTTCTGATATTTGATCACTTTACCTTAGTGAAACTGATAATCAGACTCTTTTACTTACTTTTCTTCTTCACTTTTCTTAGAAATCAAACTATTCTTTTCTCTTTTAACTTCTGATATTTGATCACTTTACCTTAGTGAAACTGATAATCAGACTCTTTTACTTACTTTTCTTCTTCACTTTTCTTAGAAATCAAACTATTCTTTTCTCTTTTAACTTCTGATATTTGATCACTTTACCTTAGTGAAACTGATAATCAGACTCTTTTACTTACTTTTCTTCTTCACTTTTCTTAGAAATCAAACTATTCTTTTCTCTTTTAACTTCTGATATTTGATCACTTTACCTTAGTGAAACTGATAATCAGACTCTTTTACTTACTTTTCTTCTTCACTTTTCTTAGAAATCAAACTATTCTTTTCTCTTTTAACTTCTGATATTTGATCACTTTACCTTAGTGAAACTGATAATCAGACTCTTTTACTTACTTTTCTTCTTCACTTTTCTTAGAAATCAAACTATTCTTTTCTCTTTTAACTTCTGATATTTGATCACTTTACCTTAGTGAAACTGATAATCAGACTCTTTTACTTACTTTTCTTCTTCACTTTTCTTAGAAATCAAACTATTCTTTTCTCTTTTAACTTCTGATATTTGATCACTTTACCTTAGTGAAACTGATAATCAGACTCTTTTACTTACTTTTCTTCTTCACTTTTCTTAGAAATCAAACTATTCTTTTCTCTTTTAACTTCTGATATTTGATCACTTTACCTTAGTGAAACTGATAATCAGACTCTTTTACTTACTTTTCTTCTTCACTTTTCTTAGAAATCAAACTATTCTTTTCTCTTTTAACTTCTGATATTTGATCACTTTACCTTAGTGAAACTGATAATCAGACTCTTTTACTTACTTTTCTTCTTCACTTTTCTTAGAAATCAAACTATTCTTTTCTCTTTTAACTTCTGATATTTGATCACTTTACCTTAGTGAAACTGATAATCAGACTCTTTTACTTACTTTTCTTCTTCACTTTTCTTAGAAATCAAACTATTCTTTTCTCTTTTAACTTCTGATATTTGATCACTTTACCTTAGTGAAACTGATAATCAGACTCTTTTACTTACTTTTCTTCTTCACTTTTCTTAGAAATCAAACTATTCTTTTCTCTTTTAACTTCTGATATTTGATCACTTTACCTTAGTGAAACTGATAATCAGACTCTTTTACTTACTTTTCTTCTTCACTTTTCTTAGAAATCAAACTATTCTTTTCTCTTTTAACTTCTGATATTTGATCACTTTACCTTAGTGAAACTGATAATCAGACTCTTTTACTTACTTTTCTTCTTCACTTTTCTTAGAAATCAAACTATTCTTTTCTCTTTTAACTTCTGATATTTGATCACTTTACCTTAGTGAAACTGATAATCAGACTCTTTTACTTACTTTTCTTCTTCACTTTTCTTAGAAATCAAACTATTCTTTTCTCTTTTAACTTCTGATATTTGATCACTTTACCTTAGTGAAACTGATAATCAGACTCTTTTACTTACTTTTCTTCTTCACTTTTCTTAGAAATCAAACTATTCTTTTCTCTTTTAACTTCTGATATTTGATCACTTTACCTTAGTGAAACTGATAATCAGACTCTTTTACTTACTTTTCTTCTTCACTATTCTTAGAAATCAAACTATTCTTTTCTCTTTTAACTTCTGATATTTGATCACTTTACCTTAGTGAAACTGATAATCAGACTCTTTTACTTACTTTTCTTCTTCACTTTTCTTAGAAATCAAACTATTCTTTTCTCTTTTAACTTCTGATATTTGATCACTTTACCTTAGTGAAACTGATAATCAGACTCTTTTACTTACTTTTCTTCTTCACTTTTCTTAGAAATCAAACTATTCTTTTCTCTTTTAACTTCTGATATTTGATCACTTTACCTTAGTGAAACTGATAATCAGACTCTTTTACTTACTTTTCTTCTTCACTTTTCTTAGAAATCAAACTATTCTTTTCTCTTTTAACTTCTGATATTTGATCACTTTACCTTAGTGAAACTGATAATCAGACTCTTTTACTTACTTTTCTTCTTCACTTTTCTTAGAAATCAAACTATTCTTTTCTCTTTTAACTTCTGATATTTGATCACTTTACCTTAGTGAAACTGATAATCAGACTCTTTTACTTACTTTTCTTCTTCACTTTTCTTAGAAATCAAACTATTCTTTTCTCTTTTAACTTCTGATATTTGATCACTTTACCTTAGTGAAACTGATAATCAGACTCTTTTACTTACTTTTCTTCTTCACTTTTCTTAGAAATCAAACTATTCTTTTCTCTTTTAACTTCTGATATTTGATCACTTTACCTTAGTGAAACTGATAATCAGACTCTTTTACTTACTTTTCTTCTTCACTTTTCTTAGAAATCAAACTATTCTTTTCTCTTTTAACTTCTGATATTTGATCACTTTACCTTAGTGAAACTGATAATCAGACTCTTTTACTTACTTTTCTTCTTCACTTTTCTTAGAAATCAAACTATTCTTTTCTCTTTTAACTTCTGATATTTGATCACTTTACCTTAGTGAAACTGATAATCAGACTCTTTTACTTACTTTTCTTCTTCACTTTTCTTAGAAATCAAACTATTCTTTTCTCTTTTAACTTCTGATATTTGATCACTTTACCTTAGTGAAACTGATAATCAGACTCTTTTACTTACTTTTCTTCTTCACTTTTCTTAGAAATCAAACTATTCTTTTCTCTTTTAACTTCTGATATTTGATCACTTTACCTTAGTGAAACTGATAATCAGACTCTTTTACTTACTTTTCTTCTTCACTTTTCTTAGAAATCAAACTATTCTTTTCTCTTTTAACTTCTGATATTTGATCACTTTACCTTAGTGAAACTGATAATCAGACTCTTTTACTTACTTTTCTTCTTCACTTTTCTTAGAAATCAAACTATTCTTTTCTCTCTTTTAACTTCTGATATTTGATCACTTTTTTCTTCTTCACCTTAGTGAAACTGATAATCAGACTCTTTTACTTACTTTTCTTCTTCACTTTTCTTAGAAATCAAACTATTCTTTTCTCTTTTAACTTCTGATATTTGATCACTTTACCTTAGTGAAACTGATAATCAGACTCTTTTACTTACTTTTCTTCTTCACTTTTCTTAGAAATCAAACTATTCTTTTCTCTTTTAACTTCTGATATTTGATCACTTTACCTTAGTGAAACTGATAATCAGACTCTTTTACTTACTTTTCTTCTTCACTTTTCTTAGAAATCAAACTATTCTTTTCTCTTTTAACTTCTGATATTTGATCACTTTACCTTAGTGAAACTGATAATCAGACTCTTTTACTTACTTTTCTTCTTCACTTTTCTTAGAAATCAAACTATTCTTTTCTCTTTTAACTTCTGATATTTGATCACTTTACCTTAGTGAAACTGATAATCAGACTCTTTTACTTACTTTTCTTCTTCACTTTTCTTAGAAATCAAACTATTCTTTTCTCTTTTAACTTCTGATATTTGATCACTTTACCTTAGTGAAACTGATAATCAGACTCTTTTACTTACTTTTCTTCTTCACTTTTCTTAGAAATCAAACTATTCTTTTCTCTTTTAACTTCTGATATTTGATCACTTTACCTTAGTGAAACTGATAATCAGACTCTTTTACTTACTTTTCTTCTTCACTTTTCTTAGAAATCAAACTATTCTTTTCTCTTTTAACTTCTGATATTTGATCACTTTACCTTAGTGAAACTGATAATCAGACTCTTTTACTTACTTTTCTTCTTCACTTTTCTTAGAAATCAAACTATTCTTTTCTCTTTTAACTTCTGATATTTGATCACTTTACCTTAGTGAAACTGATAATCAGACTCTTTTACTTACTTTTCTTCTTCACTTTTCTTAGAAATCAAACTATTCTTTTCTCTTTTAACTTCTGATATTTGATCACTTTACCTTAGTGAAACTGATAATCAGACTCTTTTACTTACTTTTCTTCTTCACTTTTCTTAGAAATCAAACTATTCTTTTCTCTTTTAACTTCTGATATTTGATCACTTTACCTTAGTGAAACTGATAATCAGACTCTTTTACTTACTTTTCTTCTTCACTTTTCTTAGAAATCAAACTATTCTTTTCTCTTTTAACTTCTGATATTTGATCACTTTACCTTAGTGAAACTGATAATCAGACTCTTTTACTTACTTTTCTTCTTCACTTTTCTTAGAAATCAAACTATTCTTTTCTCTTTTAACTTCTGATATTTGATCACTTTACCTTAGTGAAACTGATAATCAGACTCTTTTACTTACTTTTCTTCTTCACTTTTCTTAGAAATCAAACTATTCTTTTCTCTTTTAACTTCTGATATTTGATCACTTTACCTTAGTGAAACTGATAATCAGACTCTTTTACTTACTTTTCTTCTTCACTTTTCTTAGAAATCAAACTATTCTTTTCTCTTTTAACTTCTGATATTTGATCACTTTACCTTAGTGAAACTGATAATCAGACTCTTTTACTTACTTTTCTTCTTCACTTTTCTTAGAAATCAAACTATTCTTTTCTCTTTTAACTTCTGATATTTGATCACTTTACCTTAGTGAAACTGATAATCAGACTCTTTTACTTACTTTTCTTCTTCACTTTTCTTAGAAATCAAACTATTCTTTTCTCTTTTAACTTCTGATATTTGATCACTTTACCTTAGTGAAACTGATAATCAGACTCTTTTACTTACTTTTCTTCTTCACTTTTCTTAGAAATCAAACTATTCTTTTCTCTTTTAACTTCTGATATTTGATCACTTTACCTTAGTGAAACTGATAATCAGACTCTTTTACTTACTTTTCTTCTTCACTTTTCTTAGAAATCAAACTATTCTTTTCTCTTTTAACTTCTGATATTTGATCACTTTACCTTAGTGAAACTGATAATCAGACTCTTTTACTTACTTTTCTTCTTCACTTTTCTTAGAAATCAAACTATTCTTTTCTCTTTTAACTTCTGATATTTGATCACTTTACCTTAGTGAAACTGATAATCAGACTCTTTTACTTACTTTTCTTCTTCACTTTTCTTAGAAATCAAACTATTCTTTTCTCTTTTAACTTCTGATATTTGATCACTTTACCTTAGTGAAACTGATAATCAGACTCTTTTACTTACTTTTCTTCTTCACTTTTCTTAGAAATCAAACTATTCTTTTCTCTTTTAACTTCTGATATTTGATCACTTTACCTTAGTGAAACTGATAATCAGACTCTTTTACTTACTTTTCTTCTTCACTTTTCTTAGAAATCAAACTATTCTTTTCTCTTTTAACTTCTGATATTTGATCACTTTACCTTAGTGAAACTGATAATCAGACTCTTTTACTTACTTTTCTTCTTCACTTTTCTTAGAAATCAAACTATTCTTTTCTCTTTTAACTTCTGATATTTGATCACTTTACCTTAGTGAAACTGATAATCAGACTCTTTTACTTACTTTTCTTCTTCACTTTTCTTAGAAATCAAACTATTCTTTTCTCTTTTAACTTCTGATATTTGATCACTTTACCTTAGTGAAACTGATAATCAGACTCTTTTACTTACTTTTCTTCTTCACTTTTCTTAGAAATCAAACTATTCTTTTCTCTTTTAACTTCTGATATTTGATCACTTTACCTTAGTGAAACTGATAATCAGACTCTTTTACTTACTTTTCTTCTTCACTTTTCTTAGAAATCAAACTATTCTTTTCTCTTTTAACTTCTGATATTTGATCACTTTACCTTAGTGAAACTGATAATCAGACTCTTTTACTTACTTTTCTTCTTCACTTTTCTTAGAAATCAAACTATTCTTTTCTCTTTTAACTTCTGATATTTGATCACTTTACCTTAGTGAAACTGATAATCAGACTCTTTTACTTACTTTTCTTCTTCACTTTTCTTAGAAATCAAACTATTCTTTTCTCTTTTAACTTCTGATATTTGATCACTTTACCTTAGTGAAACTGATAATCAGACTCTTTTACTTACTTTTCTTCTTCACTTTTCTTAGAAATCAAACTATTCTTTTCTCTTTTAACTTCTGATATTTGATCACTTTACCTTAGTGAAACTGATAATCAGACTCTTTTACTTACTTTTCTTCTTCACTTTTCTTAGAAATCAAACTATTCTTTTCTCTTTTAACTTCTGATATTTGATCACTTTACCTTAGTGAAACTGATAATCAGACTCTTTTACTTACTTTTCTTCTTCACTTTTCTTAGAAATCAAACTATTCTTTTCTCTTTTAACTTCTGATATTTGATCACTTTACCTTAGTGAAACTGATAATCAGACTCTTTTACTTACTTTTCTTCTTCACTTTTCTTAGAAATCAAACTATTCTTTTCTCTTTTAACTTCTGATATTTGATCACTTTACCTTAGTGAAACTGATAATCAGACTCTTTTACTTACTTTTCTTCTTCACTTTTCTTAGAAATCAAACTATTCTTTTCTCTTTTAACTTCTGATATTTGATCACTTTACCTTAGTGAAACTGATAATCAGACTCTTTTACTTACTTTTCTTCTTCACTTTTCTTAGAAATCAAACTATTCTTTTCTCTTTTAACTTCTGATATTTGATCACTTTACCTTAGTGAAACTGATAATCAGACTCTTTTACTTACTTTTCTTCTTCACTTTTCTTAGAAATCAAACTATTCTTTTCTCTTTTAACTTCTGATATTTGATCACTTTACCTTAGTGAAACTGATAATCAGACTCTTTTACTTACTTTTCTTCTTCACTTTTCTTAGAAATCAAACTATTCTTTTCTCTTTTAACTTCTGATATTTGATCACTTTACCTTAGTGAAACTGATAATCAGACTCTTTTACTTACTTTTCTTCTTCACTTTTCTTAGAAATCAAACTATTCTTTTCTCTTTTAACTTCTGATATTTGATCACTTTACCTTAGTGAAACTGATAATCAGACTCTTTTACTTACTTTTCTTCTTCACTTTTCTTAGAAATCAAACTATTCTTTTCTCTTTTAACTTCTGATATTTGATCACTTTACCTTAGTGAAACTGATAATCAGACTCTTTTACTTACTTTTCTTCTTCACTTTTCTTAGAAATCAAACTATTCTTTTCTCTTTTAACTTCTGATATTTGATCACTTTACCTTAGTGAAACTGATAATCAGACTCTTTTACTTACTTTTCTTCTTCACTTTTCTTAGAAATCAAACTATTCTTTTCTCTTTTAACTTCTGATATTTGATCACTTTACCTTAGTGAAACTGATAATCAGACTCTTTTACTTACTTTTCTTCTTCACTTTTCTTAGAAATCAAACTATTCTTTTCTCTTTTAACTTCTGATATTTGATCACTTTACCTTAGTGAAACTGATAATCAGACTCTTTTACTTACTTTTCTTCTTCACTTTTCTTAGAAATCAAACTATTCTTTTCTCTTTTAACTTCTGATATTTGATCACTTTACCTTAGTGAAACTGATAATCAGACTCTTTTACTTACTTTTCTTCTTCACTTTTCTTAGAAATCAAACTATTCTTTTCTCTTTTAACTTCTGATATTTGATCACTTTACCTTAGTGAAACTGATAATCAGACTCTTTTACTTACTTTTCTTCTTCACTTTTCTTAGAAATCAAACTATTCTTTTCTCTTTTAACTTCTGATATTTGATCACTTTACCTTAGTGAAACTGATAATCAGACTCTTTTACTTACTTTTCTTCTTCACTTTTCTTAGAAATCAAACTATTCTTTTCTCTTTTAACTTCTGATATTTGATCACTTTACCTTAGTGAAACTGATAATCAGACTCTTTTACTTACTTTTCTTCTTCACTTTTCTTAGAAATCAAACTATTCTTTTCTCTTTTAACTTCTGATATTTGATCACTTTACCTTAGTGAAACTGATAATCAGACTCTTTTACTTACTTTTCTTCTTCACTTTTCTTAGAAATCAAACTATTCTTTTCTCTTTTAACTTCTGATATTTGATCACTTTACCTTAGTGAAACTGATAATCAGACTCTTTTACTTACTTTTCTTCTTCACTTTTCTTAGAAATCAAACTATTCTTTTCTCTTTTAACTTCTGATATTTGATCACTTTACCTTAGTGAAACTGATAATCAGACTCTTTTACTTACTTTTCTTCTTCACTTTTCTTAGAAATCAAACTATTCTTTTCTCTTTTAACTTCTGATATTTGATCACTTTACCTTAGTGAAACTGATAATCAGACTCTTTTACTTACTTTTCTTCTTCACTTTTCTTAGAAATCAAACTATTCTTTTCTCTTTTAACTTCTGATATTTGATCACTTTACCTTAGTGAAACTGATAATCAGACTCTTTTACTTACTTTTCTTCTTCACTTTTCTTAGAAATCAAACTATTCTTTTCTCTTTTAACTTCTGATATTTGATCACTTTACCTTAGTGAAACTGATAATCAGACTCTTTTACTTACTTTTCTTCTTCACTTTTCTTAGAAATCAAACTATTCTTTTCTCTTTTAACTTCTGATATTTGATCACTTTACCTTAGTGAAACTGATAATCAGACTCTTTTACTTACTTTTCTTCTTCACTTTTCTTAGAAATCAAACTATTCTTTTCTCTTTTAACTTCTGATATTTGATCACTTTACCTTAGTGAAACTGATAATCAGACTCTTTTTCTTACTTTTCTTCTTCACTTTTCTTAGAAATCAAACTATTCTTTTCTCTTTTAACTTCTGATATTTGATCACTTTACCTTAGTGAAACTGATAATCAGACTCTTTTACTTACTTTTCTTCTTCACTTTTCTTAGAAATCAAACTATTCTTTTCTCTTTTAACTTCTGATATTTGATCACTTTACCTTAGTGAAACTGATAATCAGACTCTTTTACTTACTTTTCTTCTTCACTTTTCTTAGAAATCAAACTATTCTTTTCTCTTTTAACTTCTGATATTTGATCACTTTACCTTAGTGAAACTGATAATCAGACTCTTTTACTTACTTTTCTTCTTCACTTTTCTTAGAAATCAAACTATTCTTTTCTCTTTTAACTTCTGATATTTGATCACTTTACCTTAGTGAAACTGATAATCAGACTCTTTTACTTACTTTTCTTCTTCACTTTTCTTAGAAATCAAACTATTCTTTTCTCTTTTAACTTCTGATATTTGATCACTTTACCTTAGTGAAACTGATAATCAGACTCTTTTACTTACTTTTCTTCTTCACTTTTCTTAGAAATCAAACTATTCTTTTCTCTTTTAACTTCTGATATTTGATCACTTTACCTTAGTGAAACTGATAATCAGACTCTTTTACTTACTTTTCTTCTTCACTTTTCTTAGAAATCAAACTATTCTTTTCTCTTTTAACTTCTGATATTTGATCACTTTACCTTAGTGAAACTGATAATCAGACTCTTTTACTTACTTTTCTTCTTCACTTTTCTTAGAAATCAAACTATTCTTTTCTCTTTTAACTTCTGATATTTGATCACTTTACCTTAGTGAAACTGATAATCAGACTCTTTTACTTACTTTTCTTCTTCACTTTTCTTAGAAATCAAACTATTCTTTTCTCTTTTAACTTCTGATATTTGATCACTTTACCTTAGTGAAACTGATAATCAGACTCTTTTACTTACTTTTCTTCTTCACTTTTCTTAGAAATCAAACTATTCTTTTCTCTTTTAACTTCTGATATTTGATCACTTTACCTTAGTGAAACTGATAATCAGACTCTTTTACTTACTTTTCTTCTTCACTTTTCTTAGAAATCAAACTATTCTTTTCTCTTTTAACTTCTGATATTTGATCACTTTACCTTAGTGAAACTGATAATCAGACTCTTTTACTTACTTTTCTTCTTCACTTTTCTTAGAAATCAAACTATTCTTTTCTCTTTTAACTTCTGATATTTGATCACTTTACCTTAGTGAAACTGATAATCAGACTCTTTTACTTACTTTTCTTCTTCACTTTTCTTAGAAATCAAACTATTCTTTTCTCTTTTAACTTCTGATATTTGATCACTTTACCTTAGTGAAACTGATAATCAGACTCTTTTACTTACTTTTCTTCTTCACTTTTCTTAGAAATCAAACTATTCTTTTCTCTTTTAACTTCTGATATTTGATCACTTTTACCTTAGTGAAACTGATAATCAGACTCTTTTACTTACTTTTCTTCTTCACTTTTCTTAGAAATCAAACTATTCTTTTCTCTTTTAACTTCTGATATTTGATCACTTTACCTTAGTGAAACTGATAATCAGACTCTTTTACTTACTTTTCTTCTTCACTTTTCTTAGAAATCAAACTATTCTTTTCTCTTTTAACTTCTGATATTTGATCACTTTACCTTAGTGAAACTGATAATCAGACTCTTTTACTTACTTTTCTTCTTCACTTTTCTTAGAAATCAAACTATTCTTTTCTCTTTTAACTTCTGATATTTGATCACTTTACCTTAGTGAAACTGATAATCAGACTCTTTTACTTACTTTTCTTCTTCACTTTTCTTAGAAATCAAACTATTCTTTTCTCTTTTAACTTCTGATATTTGATCACTTTACCTTAGTGAAACTGATAATCAGACTCTTTTACTTACTTTTCTTCTTCACTTTTCTTAGAAATCAAACTATTCTTTTCTCTTTTAACTTCTGATATTTGATCACTTTACCTTAGTGAAACTGATAATCAGACTCTTTTACTTACTTTTCTTCTTCACTTTTCTTAGAAATCAAACTATTCTTTTCTCTTTTAACTTCTGATATTTGATCACTTTACCTTAGTGAAACTGATAATCAGACTCTTTTACTTACTTTTCTTCTTCACTTTTCTTAGAAATCAAACTATTCTTTTCTCTTTTAACTTCTGATATTTGATCACTTTACCTTAGTGAAACTGATAATCAGACTCTTTTACTTACTTTTCTTCTTCACTTTTCTTAGAAATCAAACTATTCTTTTCTCTTTTAACTTCTGATATTTGATCACTTTACCTTAGTGAAACTGATAATCAGACTCTTTTACTTACTTTTCTTCTTCACTTTTCTTAGAAATCAAACTATTCTTTTCTCTTTTAACTTCTGATATTTGATCACTTTACCTTAGTGAAACTGATAATCAGACTCTTTTACTTACTTTTCTTCTTCACTTTTCTTAGAAATCAAACTATTCTTTTCTCTTTTAACTTCTGATATTTGATCACTTTACCTTAGTGAAACTGATAATCAGACTCTTTTACTTACTTTTCTTCTTCACTTTTCTTAGAAATCAAACTATTCTTTTCTCTTTTAACTTCTGATATTTGATCACTTTACCTTAGTGAAACTGATAATCAGACTCTTTTACTTACTTTTCTTCTTCACTTTTCTTAGAAATCAAACTATTCTTTTCTCTTTTAACTTCTGATATTTGATCACTTTGCTTAGTGAAACTGATAATCAGACTCTTTTTCTTACTTTTCTTCTTCACTTTTCTTAGAAATCAAACTATTCTTTTCTCTTTTAACTTCTGATATTTGATCACTTTACCTTAGTGAAACTGATAATCAGACTCTTTTACTTACTTTTCTTCTTCACTTTTCTTAGAAATCAAACTATTCTTTTCTCTTTTAACTTCTGATATTTGATCACTTTACCTTAGTGAAACTGATAATCAGACTCTTTTACTTACTTTTCTTCTTCACTTTTCTTAGAAATCAAACTATTCTTTTCTCTTTTAACTTCTGATATTTGATCACTTTACCTTAGTGAAACTGATAATCAGACTCTTTTACTTACTTTTCTTCTTCACTTTTCTTAGAAATCAAACTATTCTTTTCTCTTTTAACTTCTGATATTTGATCACTTTACCTTAGTGAAACTGATAATCAGACTCTTTTACTTACTTTTCTTCTTCACTTTTCTTAGAAATCAAACTATTCTTTTCTCTTTTAACTTCTGATATTTGATCACTTTACCTTAGTGAAACTGATAATCAGACTCTTTTACTTACTTTTCTTCTTCACTTTTCTTAGAAATCAAACTATTCTTTTCTCTTTTAACTTCTGATATTTGATCACTTTACCTTAGTGAAACTGATAATCAGACTCTTTTACTTACTTTTCTTCTTCACTTTTCTTAGAAATCAAACTATTCTTTTCTCTTTTAACTTCTGATATTTGATCACTTTACCTTAGTGAAACTGATAATCAGACTCTTTTACTTACTTTTCTTCTTCACTTTTCTTAGAAATCAAACTATTCTTTTCTCTTTTAACTTCTGATATTTGATCACTTTACCTTAGTGAAACTGATAATCAGACTCTTTTACTTACTTTTCTTCTTCACTTTTCTTAGAAATCAAACTATTCTTTTCTCTTTTAACTTCTGATATTTGATCACTTTACCTTAGTGAAACTGATAATCAGACTCTTTTACTTACTTTTCTTCTTCACTTTTCTTAGAAATCAAACTATTCTTTTCTCTTTTAACTTCTGATATTTGATCACTTTACCTTAGTGAAACTGATAATCAGACTCTTTTACTTACTTTTCTTCTTCACTTTTCTTAGAAATCAAACTATTCTTTTCTCTTTTAACTTCTGATATTTGATCACTTTACCTTAGTGAAACTGATAATCAGACTCTTTTACTTACTTTTCTTCTTCACTTTTCTTAGAAATCAAACTATTCTTTTCTCTTTTAACTTCTGATATTTGATCACTTTACCTTAGTGAAACTGATAATCAGACTCTTTTACTTACTTTTCTTCTTCACTTTTCTTAGAAATCAAACTATTCTTTTCTCTTTTAACTTCTGATATTTGATCACTTTACCTTAGTGAAACTGATAATCAGACTCTTTTACTTACTTTTCTTCTTCACTTTTCTTAGAAATCAAACTATTCTTTTCTCTTTTAACTTCTGATATTTGATCACTTTACCTTAGTGAAACTGATAATCAGACTCTTTTACTTACTTTTCTTCTTCACTTTTCTTAGAAATCAAACTATTCTTTTCTCTTTTAACTTCTGATATTTGATCACTTTACCTTAGTGAAACTGATAATCAGACTCTTTTACTTACTTTTCTTCTTCACTTTTCTTAGAAATCAAACTATTCTTTTCTCTTTTAACTTCTGATATTTGATCACTTTACCTTAGTGAAACTGATAATCAGACTCTTTTACTTACTTTTCTTCTTCACTTTTCTTAGAAATCAAACTATTCTAAGAAATCAAAACTATTCTTTTTTTCTCTTTTAACTTCTTATATTTGATCACTTTACCTTAGTGAAACTGATAATCAGACTCTTTTTCTTACTTTTCTTCTTCACTTTTCTTAGAAATCAAACTATTCTTTTCTCTTTTAACTTCTGATATTTGATCACTTAGTGAAACTGATAATCAGACTCTTTTACTTACTTTTCTTCTTCACTTTTCTTAGAAATCAAACTATTCTTTTCTCTTTTAACTTCTGATATTTGATCACTTTACCTTAGTGAAACTGATAATCAGACTCTTTTACTTACTTTTCTTCTTCACTTTTCTTAGAAATCAAACTATTCTTTTCTCTTTTAACTTCTGATATTTGATCACTTTACCTTAGTGAAACTGATAATCAGACTCTTTTACTTACTTTTCTTCTTCACTTTTCTTAGAAATCAAACTATTCTTTTCTCTTTTAACTTCTGATATTTGATCACTTTACCTTAGTGAAACTGATAATCAGACTCTTTTACTTACTTTTCTTCTTCACTTTTCTTAGAAATCAAACTTTTCTCTTTTATTCTTTTCTCTTTTAACTTCTGATATTTGATCACTTTACCTTAGTGAAACTGATAATCAGACTCTTTTACTTACTTTTCTTCTTCACTTTTCTTAGAAATCAAACTATTCTTTTCTCTTTTAACTTCTGATATTTGATCACTTTACCTTAGTGAAACTGATAATCAGACTCTTTTACTTACTTTTCTTCTTCACTTTTCTTAGAAATCAAACTATTCTTTTCTCTTTTAACTTCTGATATTTGATCACTTTACCTTAGTGAAACTGATAATCAGACTCTTTTACTTACTTTTCTTCTTCACTTTTCTTAGAAATCAAACTATTCTTTTCTCTTTTAACTTCTGATATTTGATCACTTTACCTTAGTGAAACTGATAATCAGACTCTTTTACTTACTTTTCTTCTTCACTTTTCTTAGAAATCAAACTATTCTTTTCTCTTTTAACTTCTGATATTTGATCACTTTACCTTAGTGAAACTGATAATCAGACTCTTTTACTTACTTTTCTTCTTCACTTTTCTTAGAAATCAAACTATTCTTTTCTCTTTTAACTTCTGATATTTGATCACTTTACCTTAGTGAAACTGATAATCAGACTCTTTTACTTACTTTTCTTCTTCACTTTTCTTAGAAATCAAACTATTCTTTTCTCTTTTAACTTCTGATATTTGATCACTTTACCTTAGTGAAACTGATAATCAGACTCTTTTACTTACTTTTCTTCTTCACTTTTCTTAGAAATCAAACTATTCTTTTCTCTTTTAACTTCTGATATTTGATCACTTTACCTTAGTGAAACTGATAATCAGACTCTTTTACTTACTTTTCTTCTTCACTTTTCTTAGAAATCAAACTATTCTTTTCTCTTTTAACTTCTGATATTTGATCACTTTACCTTAGTGAAACTGATAATCAGACTCTTTTACTTACTTTTCTTCTTCACTTTTCTTAGAAATCAAACTATTCTTTTCTCTTTTAACTTCTGATATTTGATCACTTTACCTTAGTGAAACTGATAATCAGACTCTTTTACTTACTTTTCTTCTTCACTTTTCTTAGAAATCAAACTATTCTTTTCTCTTTTAACTTCTGATATTTGATCACTTTACTTAGTGAAACTGATAATCAGACTCTTTTACTTACTTTTCTTCTTCACTTTTCTTAGAAATCAAACTATTCTTTTCTCTTTTAACTTCTGATATTTGATCACTTTACCTTAGTGAAACTGATAATCAGACTCTTTTACTTACTTTTCTTCTTCACTTTTCTTAGAAATCAAACTATTCTTTTCTCTTTTAACTTCTGATATTTGATCACTTTGCTTAGTGAAACTGATAATCAGACTCTTTTACTTACTTTTCTTCTTCACTTTTCTTAGAAATCAAACTATTCTTTTCTCTTTTAACTTCTGATATTTGATCACTTTACCTTAGTGAAACTGATAATCAGACTCTTTTACTTACTTTTCTTCTTCACTTTTCTTAGAAATCAAACTATTCTTTTCTCTTTTAACTTCTGATATTTGATCACTTTACCTTAGTGAAACTGATAATCAGACTCTTTTACTTACTTTTCTTCTTCACTTTTCTTAGAAATCAAACTATTCTTTTCTCTTTTAACTTCTGATATTTGATCACTTTACCTTAGTGAAACTGATAATCAGACTCTTTTACTTACTTTTCTTCTTCACTTTTCTTAGAAATCAAACTATTCTTTTCTCTTTTAACTTCTGATATTTGATCACTTTACCTTAGTGAAACTGATAATCAGACTCTTTTACTTACTTTTCTTCTTCACTTTTCTTAGAAATCAAACTATTCTTTTCTCTTTTAACTTCTGATATTTGATCACTTTACCTTAGTGAAACTGATAATCAGACTCTTTTACTTACTTTTCTTCTTCACTTTTCTTAGAAATCAAACTATTCTTTTCTCTTTTAACTTCTGATATTTGATCACTTTACCTTAGTGAAACTGATAATCAGACTCTTTTACTTACTTTTCTTCTTCACTTTTCTTAGAAATCAAACTATTCTTTTCTCTTTTAACTTCTGATATTTGATCACTTTACCTTAGTGAAACTGATAATCAGACTCTTTTACTTACTTTTCTTCTTCACTTTTCTTAGAAATCAAACTATTCTTTTCTCTTTTAACTTCTGATATTTGATCACTTTACCTTAGTGAAACTGATAATCAGACTCTTTTACTTACTTTTCTTCTTCACTTTTCTTAGAAATCAAACTATTCTTTTCTCTTTTAACTTCTGATATTTGATCACTTTACCTTAGTGAAACTGATAATCAGACTCTTTTACTTACTTTTCTTCTTCACTTTTCTTAGAAATCAAACTATTCTTTTCTCTTTTAACTTCTGATATTTGATCACTTTACCTTAGTGAAACTGATAATCAGACTCTTTTACTTACTTTTCTTCTTCACTTTTCTTAGAAATCAAACTATTCTTTTCTCTTTTAACTTCTGATATTTGATCACTTTACCTTAGTGAAACTGATAATCAGACTCTTTTACTTACTTTTCTTCTTCACTTTTCTTAGAAATCAAACTATTCTTTTCTCTTTTAACTTCTGATATTTGATCACTTTACCTTAGTGAAACTGATAATCAGACTCTTTTACTTACTTTTTTTCTTCTTCACTTTTATCAAACTATTCTTTTTACACTTTTCTTAGAAATCAAACTATTCTTTTCTCTTTTAACTTCTGATATTTGATCACTTTACCTTAGTGAAACTGATAATCAGACTCTTTTACTTACTTTTCTTCTTCACTTTTCTTAGAAATCAAACTATTCTTTTCTCTTTTAACTTCTGATATTTGATCACTTTACCTTAGTGAAACTGATAATCAGACTCTTTTACTTACTTTTCTTCTTCACTTTTCTTAGAAATCAAACTATTCTTTTCTCTTTTAACTTCTGATATTTGATCACTTTACCTTAGTGAAACTGATAATCAGACTCTTTTACTTACTTTTCTTCTTCACTTTTCTTAGAAATCAAACTATTCTTTTCTCTTTTAACTTCTGATATTTGATCACTTTACCTTAGTGAAACTGATAATCAGACTCTTTTACTTACTTTTCTTCTTCACTTTTCTTAGAAATCAAACTATTCTTTTCTCTTTTAACTTCTGATATTTGATCACTTTACCTTAGTGAAACTGATAATCAGACTCTTTTACTTACTTTTCTTCTTCACTTTTCTTAGAAATCAAACTATTCTTTTCTCTTTTAACTTCTGATATTTGATCACTTTACCTTAGTGAAACTGATAATCAGACTCTTTTACTTACTTTTCTTCTTCACTTTTCTTAGAAATCAAACTATTCTTTTCTCTTTTAACTTCTGATATTTGATCACTTTACCTTAGTGAAACTGATAATCAGACTCTTTTACTTACTTTTCTTCTTCACTTTTCTTAGAAATCAAACTATTCTTTTCTCTTTTAACTTCTGATATTTGATCACTTTACCTTAGTGAAACTGATAATCAGACTCTTTTACTTACTTTTCTTCTTCACTTTTCTTAGAAATCAAACTATTCTTTTCTCTTTTAACTTCTGATATTTGATCACTTTACCTTAGTGAAACTGATAATCAGACTCTTTTACTTACTTTTCTTCTTCACTTTTCTTAGAAATCAAACTATTCTTTTCTCTTTTAACTTCTGATATTTGATCACTTTACCTTAGTGAAACTGATAATCAGACTCTTTTACTTACTTTTCTTCTTCACTTTTCTTAGAAATCAAACTATTCTTTTCTCTTTTAACTTCTGATATTTGATCACTTTACCTTAGTGAAACTGATAATCAGACTCTTTTACTTACTTTTCTTCTTCACTTTTCACTAGAAATCAAACTATTCTTTTCTCTTTTAACTTCTGATATTTGATCACTTTACCTTAGTGAAACTGATAATCAGACTCTTTTACTTACTTTTCTTCTTCACTTTTCTTAGAAATCAAACTATTCTTTTCTCTTTTAACTTCTGATATTTGATCACTTTACCTTAGTGAAACTGATAATCAGACTCTTTTACTTACTTTTCTTCTTCACTTTACCTTCTGATAGAAATCAAACTATTCTTTTCTCTTTTAACTTCTGATATTTGATCACTTTACCTTAGTGAAACTGATAATCAGACTCTTTTACTTACTTTTCTTCTTCACTTTTCTTAGAAATCAAACTATTCTTTTCTCTTTTAACTTCTGATATTTGATCACTTTACCTTAGTGAAACTGATAATCAGACTCTTTTACTTACTTTTCTTCTTCACTTTTCTTAGAAATCAAACTATTCTTTTCTCTTTTAACTTCTGATATTTGATCACTTTACCTTAGTGAAACTGATAATCAGACTCTTTTACTTACTTTTCTTCTTCACTTTTCTTAGAAATCAAACTATTCTTTTCTCTTTTAACTTCTGATATTTGATCACTTTACCTTAGTGAAACTGATAATCAGACTCTTTTACTTACTTTTCTTCTTCACTTTTCTTAGAAATCAAACTATTCTTTTCTCTTTTAACTTCTGATATTTGATCACTTTACCTTAGTGAAACTGATAATCAGACTCTTTTACTTACTTTTCTTCTTCACTTTTCTTAGAAATCAAACTATTCTTTTCTCTTTTAACTTCTGATATTTGATCACTTTACCTTAGTGAAACTGATAATCAGACTCTTTTACTTACTTTTCTTCTTCACTTTTCTTAGAAATCAAACTATTCTTTTCTCTTTTAACTTCTGATATTTGATCACTTTACCTTAGTGAAACTGATAATCAGACTCTTTTACTTACTTACTTTTCTTCTTCACTTTTTAGTGAAACTGATAGAAATCAAACTATTCTTTTCTCTTTTAACTTCTGATATTTGATCACTTTACCTTAGTGAAACTGATAATCAGACTCTTTTACTTACTTTTCTTCTTCACTTTTCTTAGAAATCAAACTATTCTTTTCTCTTTTAACTTCTGATATTTGATCACTTTACCTTAGTGAAACTGATAATCAGACTCTTTTACTTACTTTTCTTCTTCACTTTTCTTAGAAATCAAACTATTCTTTTCTCTTTTAACTTCTGATATTTGATCACTTTACCTTAGTGAAACTGATAATCAGACTCTTTTACTTACTTTTCTTCTTCACTTTTAAGAAATCAAACTATTCTTTTCTCTTTTAACTTCTGATATTTGATCACTTTACCTTAGTGAAACTGATAATCAGACTCTTTTACTTACTTTTCTTCTTCACTTTTCTTAGAAATCAAACTATTCTTTTCTCTTTTAACTTCTGATATTTGATCACTTTACCTTAGTGAAACTGATAATCAGACTCTTTTACTTACTTTTCTTCTTCACTTTTCTTAGAAATCAAACTATTCTTTTCTCTTTTAACTTCTGATATTTGATCACTTTACCTTAGTGAAACTGATAATCAGACTCTTTTACTTACTTTTCTTCTTCACTTTTCTTAGAAATCAAACTATTCTTTTCTCTTTTAACTTCTGATATTTGATCACTTTACCTTAGTGAAACTGATAATCAGACTCTTTTACTTACTTTTCTTCTTCACTTTTCTTAGAAATCAAACTATTCTTTTCTCTTTTAACTTCTGATATTTGATCACTTTACCTTAGTGAAACTGATAATCAGACTCTTTTACTTACTTTTCTTCTTCACTTTTCTTAGAAATCAAACTATTCTTTTCTCTTTTAACTTCTGATATTTGATCACTTTACCTTAGTGAAACTGATAATCAGACTCTTTTACTTACTTTTCTTCTTCACTTTTCTTAGAAATCAAACTATTCTTTTCTCTTTTAACTTCTGATATTTGATCACTTTACCTTAGTGAAACTGATAATCAGACTCTTTTACTTACTTTTCTTCTTCACTTTTCTTAGAAATCAAACTATTCTTTTCTCTTTTAACTTCTGATATTTGATCACTTTACCTTAGTGAAACTGATAATCAGACTCTTTTACTTACTTTTCTTCTTCACTTTTCTTAGAAATCAAACTATTCTTTTCTCTTTTAACTTCTGATATTTGATCACTTTACCTTAGTGAAACTGATAATCAGACTCTTTTACTTACTTTTCTTCTTCACTTTTCTTAGAAATCAAACTATTCTTTTCTCTTTTAACTTCTGATATTTGATCACTTTACCTTAGTGAAACTGATAATCAGACTCTTTTACTTACTTTTCTTCTTCACTTTTAAGAAATCAAACTATTCTTTTCTCTTTTAACTTCTGATATTTGATCACTTTACCTTAGTGAAACTGATAATCAGACTCTTTTACTTACTTTTCTTCTTCACTTTTCTTAGAAATCAAACTATTCTTTTCTCTTTTAACTTCTGATATTTGATCACTTTACCTTAGTGAAACTGATAATCAGACTCTTTTTCTTACTTTTCTTCTTCACTTTTCTTAGAAATCAAACTATTCTTTTCTCTTTTAACTTCTGATATTTGATCACTTTACCTTAGTGAAACTGATAATCAGACTCTTTTACTTACTTTTCTTCTTCACTTTTCTTAGAAATCAAACTATTCTTTTCTCTTTTAACTTCTGATATTTGATCACTTTACCTTAGTGAAACTGATAATCAGACTCTTTTACTTACTTTTCTTCTTCACTTTTCTTAGAAATCAAACTATTCTTTTCTCTTTTAACTTCTGATATTTGATCACTTTACCTTAGTGAAACTGATAATCAGACTCTTTTACTTACTTTTCTTCTTCACTTTTCTTAGAAATCAAACTATTCTTTTCTCTTTTAACTTCTTATATTTGATCACTTTACCTTAGTGAAACTGATAATCAGACTCTTTTACTTACTTTTCTTCTTCACTTTTCTTAGAAATCAAACTATTCTTTTCTCTTTTAACTTCTGATATTTGATCACTTTACCTTAGTGAAACTGATAATCAGACTCTTTTACTTACTTTTCTTCTTCACTTTTAAGAAATCAAACTATTCTTTTCTCTTTTAACTTCTGATATTTGATCACTTTACCTTAGTGAAACTGATAATCAGACTCTTTTTCTTACTTTTCTTCTTCACTTTTCTTAGAAATCAAACTATTCTTTTCTCTTTTAACTTCTGATATTTGATCACTTTACCTTAGTGAAACTGATAATCAGACTCTTTTTCTTACTTTTCTTCTTCACTTTTCTTAGAAATCAAACTATTCTTTTCTCTTTTAACTTCTGATATTTGATCACTTTACCTTAGTGAAACTGATAATCAGACTCTTTTTCTTACTTTTCTTCTTCACTTTTCAAGAAATCAAACTATTCTTTTCTCTTTTAACTTCTTATATTTGATCACTTTACCTTAGTGAAACTGATAATCAGACTCTTTTACTTACTTTTCTTCTTCACTTTTCTTAGAAATCAAACTATTCTTTTCTCTTTTAACTTCTGATATTTGATCACTTTACCTTAGTGAAACTGATAATCAGACTCTTTTTCTTACTTTTCTTCTTCACTTTTCTTAGAAATCAAACTATTCTTTTCTCTTTTAACTTCTGATATTTGATCACTTTACCTTAGTGAAACTGATAATCAGACTCTTTTTCTTACTTTTCTTCTTCACTTTTCTTAGAAATCAAACTATTCTTTTCTCTTTTAACTTCTGATATTTGATCACTTTACCTTAGTGAAACTGATAATCAGACTCTTTTACTTACTTTTCTTCTTCACTTTTCTTAGAAATCAAACTATTCTTTTCTCTTTTAACTTCTGATATTTGATCACTTTACCTTAGTGAAACTGATAATCAGACTCTTTTACTTACTTTTCTTCTTCACTTTTCTTAGAAATCAAACTATTCTTTTCTCTTTTAACTTCTGATATTTGATCACTTTACCTTAGTGAAACTGATAATCAGACTCTTTTACTTACTTTTCTTCTTCACTTTTCTTAGAAATCAAACTATTCTTTTCTCTTTTAACTTCTGATATTTGATCACTTTACCTTAGTGAAACTGATAATCAGACTCTTTTTCTTACTTTTCTTCTTCACTTTTCTTAGAAATCAAACTATTCTTTTCTCTTTTAACTTCTGATATTTGATCACTTTACCTTAGTGAAACTGATAATCAGACTCTTTTACTTACTTTTCTTCTTCACTTTTAAGAAATCAAACTATTCTTTTCTCTTTTAACTTCTGATATTTGATCACTTTACCTTAGTGAAACTGATAATCAGACTCTTTTACTTACTTTTCTTCTTCACTTTTCTTAGAAATCAAACTATTCTTTTCTCTTTTAACTTCTTATATTTGATCACTTTGCCTTAGTGAAACTGATAATCAGACTCTTTTACTTACTTTTCTTCTTCACTTTTCATAGAAATCAAACTATTCTTTTCTCTTTTAACTTCTGATATTTGATCACTTTACCTTAGTGAAACTGATAATCAGACTCTTTTACTTACTTTTCTTCTTCACTTTTTAGAAATCAAACTATTCTTTTCTCTTTTAACTTCTGATATTTGATCACTTTACCTTAGTGAAACTGATAATCAGACTCTTTTTCTTACTTTTCTTCTTCACTTTTCTTAGAAATCAAACTATTCTTTTCTCTTTTAACTTCTGATATTTGATCACTTTACCTTAGTGAAACTGATAATCAGACTCTCTTTACTTACTTTTCTTCTTCACTTTTCTTAGAAATCAAACTATTCTTTTCTCTTTTAACTTCTGATATTTGATCACTTTACCTTAGTGAAACTGATAATCAGACTCTTTTACTTACTTTTCTTCTTCACTTTTCTTAGAAATCAAACTATTCTTTTCTCTTTTAACTTCTGATATTTGATCACTTTACCTTAGTGAAACTGATAATCAGACTCTTTTACTTACTTTTCTTCTTCACTTTTCTTAGAAATCAAACTATTCTTTTCTCTTTTAACTTCTTATATTTGATCACTTTACCTTAGTGAAACTGATAATCAGACTCTTTTACTTACTTTTCTTCTTCACTTTTCTTAGAAATCAAACTATTCTTTTCTCTTTTAACTTCTGATATTTGATCACTTTACCTTAGTGAAACTGATAATCAGACTCTTTTACTTTTATTCTTTTCTTAAGAAATCAAACTATTCTTTTCTCTTTTAACTTCTGATATTTGATCACTTTGCTTAGTGAAACTGATAATCAGACTCTTTTTCTTACTTTTCTTCTTCACTTTTCTTAGAAATCAAACTATTCTTTTCTCTTTTAACTTCTTATATTTGATCACTTTACCTTAGTGAAACTGATAATCAGACTCTTTTACTTACTTTTCTTCTTCACTTTTCTTAGATATTTGATCACTTTACCTTAGTGAAACTGATAATCAGACTCTTTTACTTACTTTTCTTCTTCACTTTTCTGAGAAATCAAACTATTCTTTTCTCTTTTAACTTCTGATATTTGATCACTTTACCTTAGTGAAACTGATAATCAGACTCTTTTACTTACTTTTCTTCTTCAACACTTCTTAGAAATCAAACTATTCTTTTCTCTTTTAACTTCTTATATTTGATCACTTTACCTTAGTGAAACTGATAATCAGACTCTTTTACTTACTTTTCTTCTTCACTTTTCTTAGAAATCAAACTATTCTTTTCTCTTTTAACTTCTGATATTTGATCACTTTACCTTAGTGAAACTGATAATCAGACTCTTTTACTTACTTTTTCTTCACTTCACACTTTTTAAGAAATCAAACTATTCTTTTCTCTTTCTAACTTCTTATATTTGATCACTTTACCTTAGTGAAACTGATAATCAGACTCTTTTACTTACTTTTCTTCTTCACTTTTCTTAGAAATCAAACTATTCTTTTCTCTTTTAACTTCTGATATTTGATCACTTTACCTTAGTGAAACTGATAATCAGACTCTTTTTCTTACTTTTCTTCGTTCACTTTTAAGAAATCAAACTATTCTTTTCTCTTTTAACTTCTTATATTTGATCACTTTACCTTAGTGAAACTGATAATCAGACTCTTTTACTTACTTTTCTTCTTCACTTTTAAGAAATCAAACTATTCTTTTCTCTTTTAACTTCTTATATTTGATCACTTTACCTTAGTGAAACTGATAATCAGACTCTTTTACTTACTTTTCTTCTTCACTTTTCTTAGAAATCAAACTATTCTTTTCTCTTTTAACTTCTTATATTTGATCACTTTACCTTAGTGAAACTGATAATCAGACTCTTTTTCTTACTTTTCTTCTTCACTTTTCTTAGAAATCAAACTATTCTTTTCTCTTTTAACTTCTGATATTTGATCACTTTACCTTAGTGAAACTGATAATCAGACTCTTTTTCTTACTTTCTTATTCACTTTTAAGAAATCAAACTATTCTTTTCTCTTTTAACTTCTGATATTTGATCACTTTACCTTAGTGAAACTGATAATCAGACTCTTTTACTTACTTTTCTTCTTCACTTTTCTTAGAAATCAAACTATTCTTTTCTCTTTTAACTTCTTATATTTGATCACTTTACCTTAGTGAAACTGATAATCAGACTCTTTTTCTTACTTTTCTTCTTCACTTTTCTGATTATCAGTTTCAAAGGTAAAATCTATAAGAAGTCTAAGAAAAGTTAAGTAAAAGAGTCTGATTATCAGTTTTAAGGTAAAGTGATCAAATATAAGAAGTTAAAAGAGAAAAGAATAGTTTGATTTCTTAAAAGTGATAAGTAAAAGAGTCTGATTATCAGTTCACTAAGGTAAAGTGATCAAATATCAGAAGTTAAAAGAGAAAAGAATAGTTTGATTTCTAAGAAAAGTGAAGAAGAAAAGTAAGAAAAAGAGTCTGATTATCAGTTTCACTAAGGTAAAGTGATCAAATATAAGAAGTTAAAAGAGAAAAGAATAGTTTGATTTCTAAGAAAAGTGAAGAAGAAAAGTAAGGTAAAAGAGTCTGATTATCAGTTTCACTAAGGTAAAGTGATCAAATATAAGAAGTTAAAAGAGAAAAGAATAGTTTGATTTCTTAAAAAGTGAAGAAGAAAAGTAAGTAAAAGAGTCTGATTATCAGTTTCACTAAGGTAAAGTGATCAAATATAAGAAGTTAAAAGAGAAAAGAATAGTTTGATTTCTAAAAAAGTGAAGAAGAAAAGTAAGAAAAAGAGTCTGATTATCAGTTTCACTAAGGTAAAGTGATCAAATATCAGAAGTTAAAAGAGAAAAGAATAGTTTGATTTCTAAGAAAAGTGAAGAAGAAAAGTAAGAAAAAGAGTCTGATTATCAGTTTCACTAAGGTAAAGTGATCAAATATAAGAAGTTAAAAGAGAAAAGAATAGTTTGATTTCTAAGAAAAGTGAAGAAGAAAAGTAAGTAAAAGAGTCTGATTATCAGTTTCACTAAGGTAAAGTGATCAAATATCAGAAGTTAAAAGAGAAAAGAATAGTTTGATTTCTAAGAAAAGTGAAGAAGAAAAGTAAGTAAAAGAGTCTGATTATCAGTTTCACTAAGGTAAAGTGATCAAATATAAGAAGTTAAAAGAGAAAAGAATAGTTTGATTTCTAAGAAAAGTGAAGAAGAAAAGTAAGTAAAAGAGTCTGATTATCAGTTTCACTAAGGTAAAGTGATCAAATATAAGAAGTTAAAAGAGAAAAGAATAGTTTGATTTCTTAAAAAAGTGAGAAAAGAATAATTTCTTAAAAGAATTATCAGTTTCACTAAGGTAAAGTGAGTAAAATGAAGAAGAAAAGTAAGTAAAAGAGTCTGATTATCAGAAAAAAGTGATCAAATATCAGAAGTAGTTTGATTTCTAAGAAAAGTGAAGAAGAAAAGTAAGAAAAAGAGTCTGATTATCAGTTTCACTAAGGTTCACTAAGGGAAGAAGAAAAGTAAAGTGATCAAATATAAGAAGTTAAAAGAGAAAAGAATAGTTTGATTTCTTAAAAGTGAAGTGAAGAAGAAAAGTAAGTAAAAGAGTCTGATTATCAGTTTCACTAAGGTAAAGTGATCAAATATCAGAAGTTAAAAGAGAAAAGAATAGTTTGATTTCTAAGAAAAGTGAAGAAGAAAAGTAAGTAAAAGAGTCTGATTATCAGTTTCACTAAGGTAAAGTGATCAAATATAAGAAGTTAAAAGAGAAAAGAATAGTTTGATTTCTAAGAAAAGTGAAGAAGAAAAGTAAGTAAAAGAGTCTGATTATCAGTTTCACTAAGGTAAAGTGATCAAATATCAGAAGTTAAAAGAGAAAAGAATAGTTTGATTTCTTTCAAAAAGTGAAGAAGAAAAGTAAGTAAAAGAGTCTGATTATCAGTTTCACTAAGGTAAAGTGATCAAATATAAGAAGTTAAAAGAGAAAAGAATAGTTTGATTTCTTAAAAGTGAAGAAGAGAAGTAAGTAAAAGAGTCTGATTATCAGTTTCACTAAGGTAAAGTGATCAAATATCAGAAGTTAAAAGAGAAAAGAATAGTTTGATTTCTAAGAAAAGTGAAGTTAAGAAAAGTAAGTAAAAGAGTCTGATTATCAGTTTCACTAAGGTAAAGTGATCAAATATCAGAAGTTAAAAGAGAAAAGAATAGTTTGATTTCTAAGAAAAGTGAAGAAGAAAAGTAAGTAAAAGAGTCTGATTATCAGTTTCACTAAGGTAAAGTGATCAAATATAAGAAGTTAAAAGAGAAAAGAATAGTTTGATTTCTAAGAAAAGTGAAGAAGAAAAGTAAGTAAAAGAGTCTGATTATCAGTTTCACTAAGGTAAAGTGATCAAATATAAGAAGTTAAAAGAGAAAAGAATAGTTTGATTTCTAAGAAAAGTGAAGAAGAAAAGTAAGTAAAAGAGTCTGATTATCAGTTTCACTAAGGTAAAGTGATCAAATATCAGAAGTTAAAAGAGAAAAGAATAGTTTGATTTCTAAGAAAAGTGAAGAAGAAAAGTAAGTAAAAGAGTCTGATTATCAGTTTCACTAAGGTAAAGTGATCAAATATCAGAAGTTAAAAGAGAAAAGAATAGTTTGATTTCTAAGAAAAGTGAAAAAGAGTCTGAAGAAAAGTAAGAAAAAGAGTCTGATTATCAGTTTCACTAAGGTAAAGTGATCAAATATCAGAAGTTAAAAGAGAAAAGAATAGTTTGATTTTTTAAAAGTGTTGAAGAAAAGTAAGTAAAAGAGTCTGATTATCAGTTTCACTAAGGTAAAGTGATCAAATATAAGAAGTTAAAAGAGAAAATAATAGTTTGATTTCTAAGAAAAGTGAAGAAGAAAAGTCTGATTATCAGTTTCACTAAGGTAAAGTGATCAAATATCAGAAGTTAAAAGAGAAAAGAATAGTTTGATTTCTAAGAAAAGTGAAGAAGAAAAGTAAGAAAAAGAGTCTGATTATCAGTTTCACTAAGGTAAAGTGATCAAATATAAGAAGTTAAAAGAGAAAAGAATAGTTTGATTTCTAAGAAAAGTGTTGAAGAAAAGTAAGTAAAAGAGTCTGATTATCAGTTTCAATAAGGTAAAGTGATCAAATATCAGAAGTTAAAAGAGAAAAGAATAGTTTGATTTCTAAGAAAAGTGAAGAAGAAAAGTAAGTAAAAGAGTCTGATTATCAGTTTCACTAAGGTAAAGTGATCAAATATAAGAAGTTAAAAGAGAAAAGAATAAAAGAGAAAGAATTTGATTTCTAAGAAAAGTGAAGAAGAAAAGTAAGTAAAAGAGTCTGATTATCAGTTTCACTAAGGTAAAGTGATCAAATATCAGAAGTTAAAAGAGAAAAGAATAGTTTGATTTCTAAGAAAAGTGAAGAAGAAAAGTAAGTAAAAGAGTCTGATTATCAGTTTCACTAAGGTAAAGTGATCAAATATCAGAAGTTAAAAGAGAAAAGAATAGTTTGATTTCTAAGAAAAGTGAAGAAGAAAAGTAAGAAAAAGAGTCTGATTATCAGTTTCACTAAGGTAAAGTGATCAAATATAAGAAGTTAAAAGAGAAAAGAATAGTTTGATTTCTAAGAAAAGTGAAGAAGAAAAGTAAGTAAAAGAGTCTGATTATCAGTTTCACTAAGGTAAAGTGATCAAATATCAGAAGTTAAAAGAGAAAAGAATAGTTTGATTTCTAAGAAAAGTGAAGAAGAAAAGTAAGTAAAAGAGTCTGATTATCAGTTTCACTAAGGTAAAGTGATCAAATATAAGAAGTTAAAAGAGAAAAGAATAGTTTGATTTCTAAGAAAAGTGAAGAAGAAAAGTAAGAAAAAGAGTCTGATTATCAGTTTCACTAAGGTAAAGTGATCAAATATCAGAAGTTAAAAGAGAAAAGAATAGTTTGATTTCTAAGAAAAGTGAAGAAGAAAAGTAAGTAAAAGAGTCTGATTATCAGTTTCACTAAGGTAAAGTGATCAAATATCAGAAGTTAAAAGAGAAAAGAATAGTTTGATTTCTTAAAAGTGAAGAAGAAAAGTAAGTAAAAGAGTCTGATTATCAGTTTCACTAAGGTAAAGTGATCAAATATCAGAAGTTAAAAGAGAAAAGAATAGTTTGATTTCTAAGAAAAGTGAAGAAGAAAAGTAAGAAAAAGAGTCTGATTATCAGTTTCACTAAGGTAAAGTGATCAAATATAAGAAGTTAAAAGAGAAAAGAATAGTTTGATTTCTAAGAAAAGTGAAGAAGAAAAGTAAGTAAAAGAGTCTGATTATCAGTTTCACTAAGGTAAAGTGATCAAATATCAGAAGTTAAAAGAGAAAAGAATAGTTTGATTTCTAAGAAAAGTGAAGAAGAAAAGTAAGAAAAAGAGTCTGAAAAGAGTCTGATTATCAGTTTCACTAAGGTAAAGTGATCAAATATCAGAAGTTAAAAGAGAAAAGAATAGTTTGATTTCTAAGAAAAGTGAAGAAGAAAAGTAAGAAAAAGAGTCTGATTATCAGTTTCACTAAGGTAAAGTGATCAAATATCAGAAGTTAAAAGAGAAAAGAATAGTTTGATTTCTAAGAAAAGTGAAGAAGAAAAGTAAGTAAAAGAGTCTGATTATCAGTTTCACTAAGGTAAAGTGATCAAATATAAGAAGTTAAAAGAGAAAAGAATAGTTTGATTTCTAAGAAAAGTGAAGAAGAAAAGTAAGTAAGAAGAAAAGTAAGTAAAAGAGTCTGATTATCAGTTTCACTAAGGTAAAGTGATCAAATATAAGAAGTTAAAAGAGAAAAGAATAGTTTGATTTCTAAGAAAAGTGAAGAAGAAAAGTAAGTAAAAGAGTCTGATTATCAGTTTCACTAAGGTAAAGTGATCAAATATCAGAAGTTAAAAGAGAAAAGAATAGTTTGATTTCTAAGAAAAGTGAAGAAGAAAAGTAAGTAAAAGAGTCTGATTATCAGTTTCACTAAGGTAAAGTGATCAAATATCAGAAGTTAAAAGAGAAAAGAATAGTTTGATTTCTAAGAAAAGTGAAGAAGAAAAGTAAGTAAAAGAGTCTGATTATCAGTTTCACTAAGGTAAAGTGATCAAATATCAGAAGTTAAAAGAGAAAAGAATAGTTTGATTTCTAAGAAAAGTGAAGAAGAAAAGTAAGAAAAAGAGTCTGATTATCAGTTTCACTAAGGTAAAGTGATCAAATATAAGAAGTTAAAAGAGAAAAGAATAGTTTGATTTCTAAGAAAAGTGAAGAAGAAAAGTAAGTAAAAGAGTCTGATTATCAGTTTCACTAAGGTAAAGTGATCAAATATCAGAAGTTAAAAGAGAAAAGAATAGTTTGATTTCTTAAAAGTGAAGAAGAAAAGTAAGTAAAAGAGTCTGATTATCAGTTTCACTAAGGTAAAGTGATCAAATATAAGAAGTTAAAAGAGAAAAGAATAGTTTGATTTCTTAAAAGTGAAGAAGAAAAGTAAGTAAAAGAGTCTGATTATCAGTTTCACTAAGGTAAAGTGATCAAATATCAGAAGTTAAAAGAGAAAAGAATAGTTTGATTTCTAAGAAAAGTGAAGAAGAAAAGTAAGTAAAAGAGTCTGATTATCAGTTTCACTAAGGTAAAGTGATCAAATATAAGAAGTTAAAAGAGAAAAGAATAGTTTGATTTCTAAGAAAAGTGAATAAGAAAAGTAAGTAAAAGAGTCTGATTATCAGTTTCACTAAGGTAAAGTGATCAAATATAAGAAGTTAAAAGAGAAAAGAATAGTTTGATTTCTAAGAAAAGTGAAGAAGAAAAGTAAGTAAAAGAGTCTGATTATCAGTTTCACTAAGGTAAAGTGATCAAATATCAGAAGTTAAAAGAGAAAAGAATAGTTTGATTTCTAAGAAAAGTGAAGAAGAAAAGTAAGTAAAAGAGTCTGATTATCAGTTTCACTAAGGTAAAGTGATCAAATATCAGAAGTTAAAAGAGAAAAGAATAGTTTGATTTCTAAGAAAAGTGAAGAAGAAAAGTAAGTAAAAGAGTCTGATTATCAGTTTCACTAAGGTAAAGTGATCAAATATCAGAAGTTAAAAGAGAAAAGAATAGTTTGATTTCTTAAAAGTGAAGAAGAAAAGTAAGAAAAAGAGTCTGATTATCAGTTTCACTAAGGTAAAGTGATCAAATATCAGAAGTTAAAAGAGAAAAGAATAGTTTGATTTCTAAGAAAAGTGAAGAAGAAAAGTAAGTAAAAGAGTCTGATTATCAGTTTCACTAAGGTAAAGTGATCAAATATAAGAAGTTAAAAGAGAAAAGAATAGTTTGATTTCAAGAAGTTAAAAGAGAAAAGAATAGTTTGATTTCTAAGAAAAGTGAAGAAGAAAAGTAAGAAGTTAAAAGAGTCTGATTATCAGTTTCACTAAGGTAAAGTGATCAAATATCAGAAGTTAAAAGAGAAAAGAATAGTTTGATTTCTTAAAAGTGAAGTGAATCAAGAAAAGTAAGAAAAAGAGTCTGATTATCAGTTTCACTAAGGTAAAGTGATCAAATATCAGAAGTTAAAAGAGAAAAGAATAGTTTGATTTCTAAGAAAAGTGAAGAAGAAAAGTAAGTAAAAGAGTCTGATTATCAGTTTCACTAAGGTAAAGTGATCAAATATAAGAAGTTAAAAGAGAAAAGAATAGTTTGATTTCAAAAGTGAAGAAGAAAAGTTAATCAACTAAGTTATTTCTTAAAAGTGAAGAGAAAAAGGTAAAGTGAATAAAAGAAAAGAATTTGAAGAAGAAAAGTAAGAAAAAGAGTCATTTCACTAAGGTAAAGTGATCAAATATCAGAAGTTAAAAGAGAAAAGAATAGTTTGATTTCTAGAAAAGTGAAAAGAAAAGTAAGTAAAAGAGTCTGATTATCAGTTTCAATAAGTGTAAAGAAGTGAGAAAAGAATCAAATATAAGAAAAAGTTAATCAAGAGTGAAAAGAATAGTTTGATTTCTAAGAAAAGTGAAGAAGAAAAGTAAGTAAAAGAGTCTGATTATCAGTTTCACTAAGGTAAAGTGATCAAATATAAGAAGTTAAAAGAGAAAAGAATAGTTTGATTTCTAAGAAAAGTGAAGAAGAAAAGTAAGTAAAAGAGTCTGATTATCAGTTTCACTAAGGTAAAGTGATCAAATATAAGAAGTTAAAAGAGAAAAGAATAGTTTGATTTCTAAGAAAAGTGAAGAAGAAAAGTAAGTAAAAGAGTCTGATTATCAGTTTCACTAAGGTAAAGTGATCAAATATCAGAAGTTAAAAGAGAAAAGAATAGTTTGATTTCTAAGAAAAGTGAAGAAGAAAAGTAAGAAAAAGAGTCTGATTATCAGTTTCACTAAGGTAAAGTGATCAAATATCAGAAGTTAAAAGAGAAAAGAATAGTTTGATTTCTAAGAAAAGTGAAGAAGAAAAGTAAGTAAAAGAGTCTGATTATCAGTTTCACTAAGGTAAAGTGATCAAATATCAGAAGTTAAAAGAGAAAAGAATAGTTTGATTTCTAAGAAAAGTGAAGAAGAAAAGTAAGAAAAAGAGTCTGATTATCAGTTTCACTAAGGTAAAGTGATCAAATATCAGAAGTTAAAAGAGAAAAGAATAGTTTGATTTCTAAGAAAAGTGAAGAAGAAAAGTAAGTAAAAGAGTCTGATTATCAGTTTCACTAAGGTAAAGTGATCAAATATAAGAAGTTAAAAGAGAAAAGAATAGTTTGATTTCTAAGAAAAGTGAAGAAGAAAAGTAAGTAAAAGAGTCTGATTATCAGTTTCACTAAGGTAAAGTGATCAAATATCAGAAGTTAAAAGAGAAAAGAATAGTTTGATTTCTAAAAAAGTGAAGAAGAAAAGTAAGTAAAAGAGTCTGATTATCAGTTTCACTAAGGTAAAGTGATCAAATATCAGAAGTTAAAAGAGAAAAGAATAGTTTGATTTCTAAGAAAAGTGAAGAAGAAAAGTAAGTAAAAGAGTCTGATTATCAGTTTCACTAAGGTAAAGTGATCAAATATCAGAAGTTAAAAGAGAAAAGAATAGTTTGATTTCTTAAAAGTGAAGAAGAAAAGTAAGTAAAAGAGTCTGATTATCAGTTTCACTAAGGTAAAGTGATCAAATATCAGAAGTTAAAAGAGAAAAGAATAGTTTGATTTCTAAGAAAAGTGAAGAAGAAAAGTAAGTAAAAGAGTCTGATTATCAGTTTCACTAAGGTAAAGTGATCAAATATCAGAAGTTAAAAGAGAAAAGAATAGTTTGATTTGATTTCTTTAAAAGTGTTGAAGAAAAGTAAGTAAAAGAGTCTGATTATCAGTTTCACTAAGGTAAAGTGATCAAATATAAGAAGTTAAAAGAGAAAAGAATAGTTTGATTTCTAAGAAAAGTGAAGAAGAAAAGTAAGAAAAGAGTCTGATTATCAGTTTCACTAAGGTAAAGTGATCAAATATCAGAAGTTAAAAGAGAAAAGAATAGTTTGATTTCTAAGAAAAGTGAAGAAGAAAAGTAAGTAAAAGAGTCTGATTATCAGTTCACTAAGGTAAAGTGATCAAATATAAGAAGTTAAAAGAGAAAAGAATAGTTTGATTTCTATAAAAGTGTTGAAGAAAAGTAAGTAAAAGAGTCTGATTATCAGTTTCACTAAGGCAAAGTGATCAAATATCAGAAGTTAAAAGAGAAAAGAATAGTTTGATTTCTAAAAAAGTGTTGAAGAAAAGTAAGTAAAAGAGTCTGATTATCAGTTTCACTAAGGTAAAGTGATCAAATATAAGAAGTTAAAAGAGAAAAGAATAGTTTGATTTCTTAAAAGTGAAGAAGAAAAGTAAGTAAAAGAGTCTGATTATCAGTTTCACTAAGGTAAAGTGATCAAATATCAGAAGTTAAAAGAGAAAAGAATAGTTTGATTTCTAAGAAAAGTGAAGAAGAAAAGTAAGTAAAAGAGTCTGATTATCAGTTTCACTAAGGTAAAGTGATCAAATATCAGAAGTTAAAAGAGAAAAGAATAGTTTGATTTCTAAGAAAAGTGAATAAGAAAAGTAAGAAAAGAGTCTGAATCAGTTTCACTAAGGTAAAATCAAATATAAGAAGTAAAAGAGAAAAGAATAGTTTGATTTCTTTAAAAGTGTTGAAGAAAGTAAGTAAAAGAGTCTGATTATCAGTTTCACTAAGGTAAAGTGATCAAATATCAGAAGTTAAAAGAGAAAAGAATAGTTTGATTTCTAAGAAAAGTGAAGAAGAAAAGTAAGTAAAAGAGTCTGATTATCAGTTTCACTAAGGTAAAGTGATCAAATATAAGAAGTTAAAAGAGAAAAGAATAGTTTGATTTCTTAAAAGTGTTGAAAAAAGTAAGAAAAAGAGTCTGATTATCAGTTTCACTAAGGTAAAGTGATCAAATATAAGAAGTTAAAAGAAAAGAATAGTTTGATTTCTTAAAAGTGAAGAAGAAAAGTAAGTAAAAGAGTCTGATTATCAGTTTCACTAAGGTAAAGTGATCAAATATCAGAAGTTAAAAGAGAAAAGAATAGTTTGATTTCTAAGAAAAGTGAAGAAGAAAAGTAAGTAAAAGAGTCTGATTATCAGTTTCACTAAGGTAAAGTGATCAAATATCAGAAGTTAAAAGAGAAAGAATAGTTTGATTTCTATGAAAAGTGAAGAAGAAAAGTAAGAAAAAGAGTCTGATTATCAGTTTCACTAAGGTAAAGTGATCAAATATCAGAAGTTAAAAGAGAAAAGAATAGTTTGATTTCTTAAAAGTGAAGAAGAAAAGTAAGTAAAAGAGTCTGATTATCAGTTTCACTAAGGTAAAGTGATCAAATATCAGAAGTTAAAAGAGAAAAGAATAGTTTGATTTCTAAGAAAAGTGAAGAAGAAAAGTAAGTAAAAGAGTCTGATTATCAGTTTCACTAAGGTAAAGTGATCAAATATCAGAAGTTAAAAGAGAAAAGAATAGTTTGATTTCTAAGAAAAGTGAAGAAGAAAAGTAAGAAAAAGAGTCTGATTATCAGTTTCACTAAGGTAAAGTGATCAAATATAAGAAGTTAAAAGAGAAAAGAATAGTTTGATTTCTAAGAAAAGTGAAGAAGAAAAGTAAGTAAAAGAGTCTGATTATCAGTTTCACTAAGGTAAAGTGATCAAATATCAGAAGTTAAAAGAGAAAAGAATAGTTTGATTTCTATGAAAAGTGAAGAATAAAAGTAAGTAAAAGAGTCTGATTATCAGTTTCACTAAGGTAAAGTGATCAAATATCAGAAGTTAAAAGAGAAAAGAATAGTTTGATTT
>CAMPDV010002319.1:0-71374 GCA_946699065.1 Loxodes magnus | reverse complement strand
CAACACTAGTGTGACCACTCATGGTCTTACAGGTACCTGTCTTGACGTCCCATAGTCTCACCGTCTAATCATGACTTCCCGATACGATGAACTCTGAATCACTGGATATAGCCACAGCATATACAACACTAGTGTGACCACTCATGGTCTTACAGGTACCTGTCTTGACGTCCCATAGTCTCACCGTCTAATCATGACTTCCCGATACGATGAACTCTGAATCACTGGATATAGCCACAGCATATACAGAACTAGTGTGACCACTCATGGTCTTACAGGTACCTGTCTTGACGTCCCATAGTCTCACCGTATAATCATGACTTCCCGATACGATGAACTCTGAATCACTGGATATAGCCACAGCATATACAACACTAGTGTGACCACTCATGGTCTTACAGGTACCTGTCTTGACGTCCCATAGTCTCACCGTCTAATCATGACTTCCCGATACGATGAACTCAGAATCACTGGATATAGCCACAGCATATAAACTACTAGTGTGACCACTCATGGTCTTACAGGTACCTTTCTTGACGTCCCATAGTCTCACCGTTTTATCTGCACTTCCCGATACGATGAACTCTGAATCACTGGATATAGCCACAGCATATACAACACTAGTGTGACCACTCATGGTCTTACAGGTACCTGTCTTGACGTCCCATAGTCTCACCGTCTAATCATGACTTCCCGATACGATGAACTCTGAATCACTGGATATAGCCACAGCATATACAACACTAGTGTGACCACTCATGGTCTTACAGGTACCTGTCTTGACGTCCCATAGTCTCACCGTCTAATCATGACTTCCCGATACGATGAACTCTGAATCACTGGATATAGCCACAGCATATACAACACTAGTGTGACCACTCATGGTCTTACAGGTACCTGTCTTGACGTCCCATAGTCTCACCGTATAATCATGACTTCCCGATACGATGAACTCTGAATCACTGGATATAGCCACAGCATATAAACTACTAGTGTGACCACTCATGGTCTTACAGGTACCTGTCTTGACGTCCCATAGTCTCACCGTTTTATCTGCACTTCCCGATACGATGAACTCTGAATCACTGGATATAGCCACAGCATATACAACACTAGTGTGACCACTCATGGTCTTACAGGTACCTGTCTTGACGTCCCATAGTCTCACCGTTTTATCTGCACTTCCCGATACGATGAACTCTGAATCACTGGATATAGCCACAGCATATACAACACTAGTGTGACCACTCATGGTCTTACAGGTACCTGTCTTGACGTCCCATAGTCTCACCGTCTAATCATGACTTCCCGATACGATGAACTCTGAATCACTGGATATAGCCACAGCATATACAACACTAGTGTGACCACTCATGGTCTTACAGGTACCTGTCTTGACGTCCCATAGTCTCACCGTCTAATCATGACTTCCCGATACGATGAACTCTGAATCACTGGATATAGCCACAGCATATACAGAACTAGTGTGACCACTCATGGTCTTACAGGTACCTTTCTTGACGTCCCCATAGTCTCACCGTTTTTATCTGCACTTCCCGATACGATGAACTCTGAATCACTGGATATAGCCACAGCATATACAGAACTAGTGTGACCACTCATGGTCTTACAGGTACCTGTCTTGACGTCCCATAGTCTCACCGTCTAATCATGACTTCCCGATACGATGAACTCTGAATCACTGGATATAGCCACAGCATATACAACACTAGTGTGACCACTCATGGTCTTACAGGTACCTGTCTTGACGTCCCATAGTCTCACCGTCTAATCATGACTTCCCGATACGATGAACTCTGAATCACTGGATATAGCCACAGCATATACAACACTAGTGTGACCACTCATGGTCTTACAGGTACCTGTCTTGACGTCCCATAGTCTCACCGTCTAATCATGACTTCCGATACGATGAACTCAGAATCACTGGATATAGCCACAGCATATACATAACTAGTGTGACCACTCATGGTCTTACAGGTACCTGTCTTGACGTCCCATAGTCTCACCGTCTAATCATGACTTCCCGATACGATGAACTCTGAATCACTGGATATAGCCACAGCATATACATAACTAGTGTGACCACTCATGGTCTTACAGGTACCTTTCTTGACGTCCCATAGTCTCACCGTCTAATCATGACTTCCCGATACGATGAACTCTGAATCACTGGATATAGCCACAGCATATACAACACTAGTGTGACCACTCATGGTCTTACAGGTACCTTTCTTGACGTCCCATAGTCTCACCGTCTAATCATGACTTCCCGATACGATGAACTCTGAATCACTGGATATAGCCACAGCATATACAACACTAGTGTGACCACTCATGGTCTTACAGGTACCTGTCTTGACGTCCCATAGTCTCACCGTCTAATCATGACTTCCCGATACGATGAACTCTGAATCACTGGATATAGCCACAGCATATACAGAACTAGTGTGACCACTCATGGTCTTACAGGTACCTTTCTTGACGTCCCATAGTCTCACCGTTTTATCTGCACTTCCCGATACGATGAACTCTGAATCACTGGATATAGCCACAGCATATACAACACTAGTGTGACCACTCATGGTCTTACAGGTACCTGTCTTGACGTCCCATAGTCTCACCGTCTAATCATGACTTCCCGATACGATGAACTCTGAATCACTGGATATAGCCACAGCATATACAACACTAGTGTGACCACTCATGGTCTTACAGGTACCTGTCTTGACGTCCCATAGTCTCACCGTATAATCATGACTTCCCGATACGATGAACTCTGAATCACTGGATATAGCCACAGCATATACAACACTAGTGTGACCACTCATGGTCTTACAGGTACCTGTCTTGACGTCCCATAGTCTCACCGTCTAATCATGACTTCCCGATACGATGAACTCTGAATCACTGGATATAGCCACAGCATATAAACTACTAGTGTGACCACTCGTGGTCTTACAGGTACCTTTCTTGACGTCCCATAGTCTCACCGTCTAATCATGACTTCCCGATACGATGAACTCTGAATCACTGGATATAGCCACAGCATATACAACACTAGTGTGACCACTCATGGTCTTACAGGTACCTTTCTTGACGTCCCATAGTCTCACCGTTTTATCTGCACTTCCCGATACGATGAACTCTGAATCACTGGATATAGCCACAGCATATACAACACTAGTGTGACCACTCATGGTCTTACAGGTACCTGTCTTGACGTCCCATAGTCTCACCGTCTAATCATGACTTCCCGATACGATGAACTCTGAATCACTGGATATAGCCACAGCATATACAACACTAGTGTGACCACTCATGGTCTTACAGGTACCTTTCTTGACGTCCCATAGTCTCACCGTTTTATCTGCACTTCCCGATACGATGAACTCTGAATCACTGGATATAGCCACAGCATATACATAACTAGTGTGACCACTCATGGTCTTACAGGTACCTGTCTTGACGTCCCATAGTCTCACCGTCTAATCATGACTTCCCGATACGATGAACTCTGAATCACTGGATATAGCCACAGCATATACAACACTAGTGTGACCACTCATGGTCTTACAGGTACCTGTCTTGACGTCCCATAGTCTCACCGTCTAATCATGACTTCCCGATACGATGAACTCTGAATCACTGGATATAGCCACAGCATATACAACACTAGTGTGACCACTCATGGTCTTACAGGTACCTGTCTTGACGTCCCATAGTCTCACCGTCTAATCATGACTTCCCGATACGATGAACTCTGAATCACTGGATATAGCCACAGCATATACAACACTAGTGTGACCACTCATGGTCTTACAGGTACCTTCTTGACGTCCCATAGTCTCACCGTCTAATCATGACTTCCCGATACGATGAACTCTGAATCACTGGATATAGCCACAGCATATACAACACTAGTGTGACCACTCATGGTCTTACAGGTACCTGTCTTGACGTCCCATAGTCTCACCGTCTAATCATGACTTCCCGATACGATGAACTCTGAATCACTGGATATAGCCACAGCATATACATAACTAGTGTGACCACTCATGGTCTTACAGGTACCTTTCTTGACGTCCCATAGTCTCACCGTCTAATCATGACTTCCCGATACGATGAACTCTGAATCACTGGATATAGCCACAGCATATACAACACTAGTGTGACCACTCATGGTCTTACAGGTACCTTTCTTGACGTCCCATAGTCTCACCGTCTAATCATGACTTCCCGATACGATGAACTCTGAATCACTGGATATAGCCACAGCATATACAACACTAGTGTGACCACTCATGGTCTTACAGGTACCTGTCTTGACGTCCCATAGTCTCACCGTCTAATCATGACTTCCCGATACGATGAACTCTGAATCACTGGATATAGCCACAGCATATACAGAACTAGTGTGACCACTCATGGTCTTACAGGTACCTTTCTTGACGTCCCATAGTCTCACCGTTTTATCTGCACTTCCCGATACGATGAACTCTGAATCACTGGATATAGCCACAGCATATACAACACTAGTGTGACCACTCATGGTCTTACAGGTACCTGTCTTGACGTCCCATAGTCTCACCGTCTAATCATGACTTCCCGATACGATGAACTCTGAATCACTGGATATAGCCACAGCATATACAACACTAGTGTGACCACTCATGGTCTTACAGGTACCTGTCTTGACGTCCCATAGTCTCACCGTCTAATCATGACTTCCCGATACGATGAACTCTGAATCACTGGATATAGCCACAGCATATACAACACTAGTGTGACCACTCATGGTCTTACAGGTACCTGTCTTGACGTCCCATAGTCTCACCGTCTAATCATGACTTCCCGATACGATGAACTCTGAATCACTGGATATAGCCACAGCATATAAACTACTAGTGTGACCACTCGTGGTCTTACAGGTACCTTTCTTGACGTCCCATAGTCTCACCGTCTAATCATGACTTCCCGATACGATGAACTCTGAATCACTGGATATAGCCACAGCATATACAACACTAGTGTGACCACTCATGGTCTTACAGGTACCTTTCTTGACGTCCCATAGTCTCACCGTTTTATCTGCACTTCCCGATACGATGAACTCTGAATCACTGGATATAGCCACAGCATATACAACACTAGTGTGACCACTCATGGTCTTACAGGTACCTGTCTTCACGTCCCATAGTCTCACCGTCTAATCATGACTTCCCGATACGATGAACTCTGAATCACTGGATATAGCCACAGCATATACAACACTAGTGTGACCACTCATGGTCTTACAGGTACCTTTCTTGACGTCCCATAGTCTCACCGTTTTATCTGCACTTCCCGATACGATGAACTCTGAATCACTGGATATAGCCACAGCATATACATAACTAGTGTGACCACTCATGGTCTTACAGGTACCTGTCTTGACGTCCCATAGTCTCACCGTCTAATCATGACTTCCCGATACGATGAACTCTGAATCACTGGATATAGCCACAGCATATACAACACTAGTGTGACCACTCATGGTCTTACAGGTACCTGTCTTGACGTCCCATAGTCTCACCGTCTAATCATGACTTCACGATACGATGAACTCTGAATCACTGGATATAGCCACAGCATATAAACTACTAGTGTGACCACTCGTGGTCTTACAGGTACCTGTCTTGACGTCCCATAGTCTCACCGTTTTATCTGCACTTCCCGATACGATGAACTCAGAATCACTGGATATAGCCACAGCATATACAACACTAGTGTGACCACTCATGGTCTTACAGGTACCTGTCTTGACGTCCCATAGTCTCACCGTTTTATCTGCACTTCCCGATACGATGAACTCTGAATCACTGGATATAGCCACAGCATATACAACACTAGTGTGACCACTCATGGTCTTACAGGTACCTGTCTTGACGTCCCATAGTCTCACCGTCTAATCATGACTTCCCGATACGATGAACTCTGAATCACTGGATATAGCCACAGCATATACAACACTAGTGTGACCACTCATGGTCTTACAGGTACCTGTCTTGACGTCCCATAGTCTCACCGTCTAATCATGACTTCCCGATACGATGAACTCTGAATCACTGGATATAGCCACAGCATATACAACACTAGTGTGACCACTCATGGTCTTACAGGTACCTGTCTTGACGTCCCATAGTCTCACCGTCTAATCATAACATCCAGATACGATGAACTCTGAATCACTGGATATAGCCACAGCATATACAACACTAGTGTGACCACTCATGGTCTTACAGGTACCTTTCTTGACGTCCCATAGTCTCACCGTTTTATCTGCACTTCCCGATACGATGAACTCTGAATCACTGGATATAGCCACAGCATATACAACACTAGTGTGACCACTCATGGTCTTACAGGTACCTTTCTTGACGTCCCATAGTCTCACCGTCTAATCATGACTTCCCGATACGATGAACTCTGAATCACTGGATATAGCCACAGCATATACAACACTAGTGTGACCACTCATGGTCTTACAGGTACCTTTCTTGACGTCCCATAGTCTCACCGTCTAATCATGACTTCCCGATACGATGAACTCTGAATCACTGGATATAGCCACAGCATATACAACACTAGTGTGACCACTCATGGTCTTACAGGTACCTTTCTTGACGTCCCATAGTCTCACCGTCTAATCATGACTTCCCGATACGATGAACTCTGAATCACTGGATATAGCCACAGCATATACAACACTAGTGTGACCACTCATGGTCTTACAGGTACCTTTCTTGACGTCCCATAGTCTCACCGTTTTATCTGCACTTCCCGATACGATGAACTCTGAATCACTGGATATAGCCACAGCATATACAACACTAGTGTGACCACTCATGGTCTTACAGGTACCTGTCTTGACGTCCCATAGTCTCACCGTCTAATCATGACTTCCCGATACGATGAACTCTGAATCACTGGATATAGCCACAGCATATACAACACTAGTGTGACCACTCATGGTCTTACAGGTACCTGTCTTGACGTCCCATAGTCTCACCGTCTAATCATGACTTCCCGATACGATGAACTCTGAATCACTGGATATAGCCACAGCATATACAACACTAGTGTGACCACTCATGGTCTTACAGGTACCTGTCTTGACGTCCCATAGTCTAACCGTCTAATCATGACTTCCCGATACGATGAACTCTGAATCACTGGATATAGCCACAGCATATACAACACTAGTGTGACCACTCATGGTCTTACAGGTACCTGTCTTGACGTCCCATAGTCTCACCGTCTAATCATGACTTCCCGATACGATGAACTCTGAATCACTGGATATAGCCACAGCATATACAACACTAGTGTGACCACTCATGGTCTTACAGGTACCTTTCTTGACGTCCCATAGTCTCACCGTCTAATCATGACTTCCCGATACGATGAACTCTGAATCACTGGATATAGCCACAGCATATACAACACTAGTGTGACCACTCATGGTCTTACAGGTACCTGTCTTGACGTCCCATAGTCTCACCGTCTAATCATGACTTCCCGATACGATGAACTCTGAATCACTGGATATAGCCACAGCATATACAGAATTAGTGTGACCACTCATGGTCTTACAGGTACCTGTCTTGACGTCCCATAGTCTCACCGTCTAATCATGACTTCCCGATACGATGAACTCTGAATCACTGGATATAGCCACAGCATATACAACACTAGTGTGACCACTCATGGTCTTACAGGTACCTGTCTTGACGTCCCATAGTCTCACCGTCTAATCATGACTTCCCGATACGATGAACTCTGAATCACTGGATATAGCCACAGCATATACAACACTAGTGTGACCACTCATGGTCTTACAGGTACCTGTCTTGACGTCCCATAGTCTCACCGTCTAATCATGACTTCCCGATACGATGAACTCTGAATCACTGGATATAGCCACAGCATATACAACACTAGTGTGACCACTCATGGTCTTACAGGTACCTGTCTTGACGTCCCATAGTCTCACCGTCTAATCATGACTTCCCGATACGATGAACTCTGAATCACTGGATATAGCCACAGCATATACATAACTAGTGTGACCACTCATGGTCTTACAGGTACCTGTCTTGACGTCCCATAGTCTCACCGTTTTATCTGCACTTCCCGATAAGATGAACTCTGAATCACTGGATATAGCCACAGCATATACAACACTAGTGTGACCACTCATGGTCTTACAGGTACCTGTCTTGACGTCCCATAGTCTCACCGTTTTATCTGCCCTTCCCGATACGATGAACTCTGAATCACTGGATATAGCCACAGCATATACAACACTAGTGTGACCACTCATGGTCTTACAGGTACCTGTCTTGACGTCCCATAGTCTCACCGTCTAATCATGACTTCCCGATACGATGAACTCTAAATCACTGGATATAGCCACAGCATATACATAACTAGTGTGACCACTCATGGTCTTACAGGTACCTGTCTTGACGTCCCATAGTCTCACCGTTTTATCTGCCCTTCCCGATACGATGAACTCTGAATCACTGGATATAGCCACAGCATATACAACACTAGTGTGACCACTCATGGTCTTACAGGTACCTGTCTTGACGTCCCATAGTCTCACCGTATAATCATGACTTCCCGATACGATGAACTCTGAATCACTGGATATAGCCACAGCATATACATAACTAGTGTGACCACTCATGGTCTTACAGGTACCTGTCTTGACGTCCCATAGTCTCACCGTCTAATCATGACTTCCCGATACGATGAACTCTGAATCACTGGATATAGCCACAGCATATACAACACTAGTGTGACCACTCATGGTCTTACAGGTACCTGTCTTGACGTCCCATAGTCTCACCGTATAATCATGACTTCCCGATACGATGAACTCTGAATCACTGGATATAGCCACAGCATATACAACACTAGTGTGACCACTCATGGTCTTACAGGTACCTGTCTTGACGTCCCATAGTCTCACCGTTTTATCTGCACTTCCCGATACGATGAACTCAGAATCACTGGATATAGCCACAGCATATACAACACTAGTGTGACCACTCATGGTCTTACAGGTACCTGTCTTGACGTCCCATAGTCTCACCGTCTAATCATGACTTCCCGATACGATGAACTCTGAATCACTGGATATAGCCACAGCATATACAACACTAGTGTGACCACTCATGGTCTTACAGGTACCTGTCTTGACGTCCCATAGTCTCACCGTCTAATCATGACTTCACGATACGATGAACTCTGAATCACTGGATATAGCCACAGCATATAAACTACTAGTGTGACCACTCGTGGTCTTACAGGTACCTTTCTTGACGTCCCATAGTCTCACCGTCTAATCATGACTTCCCGATACGATGAACTCTGAATCACTGGATATAGCCACAGCATATACAACACTAGTGTGACCACTCATGGTCTTACAGGTACCTTTCTTGACGTCCCATAGTCTCACCGTTTTATCTGCACTTCCCGATACGATGAACTCTGAATCACTGGATATAGCCACAGCATATACAACACTAGTGTGACCACTCATGGTCTTACAGGTACCTGTCTTGACGTCCCATAGTCTCACCGTTTTATCTGCACTTCCCGATACGATGAACTCAGAATCACTGGATATAGCCACAGCATATACAACACTAGTGTGACCACTCATGGTCTTACAGGTACCTGTCTTGACGTCCCATAGTCTCACCGTCTAATCATGACTTCCCGATACGATGAACTCTGAATCACTGGATATAGCCACAGCATATACAACACTAGTGTGACCACTCATGGTCTTACAGGTACCTGTCTTGACGTCCCATAGTCTAACCGTCTAATCATGACTTCCCGATACGATGAACTCAGAATCACTGGATATAGCCACAGCATATACATAACTAGTGTGACCACTCATGGTCTTACAGGTACCTGTCTTGACGTCCCATAGTCTCACCGTCTAATCATGACTTCCCGATACGATGAACTCTGAATCACTGGATATAGCCACAGCATATACAACACTAGTGTGACCACTCATGGTCTTACAGGTACCTGTCTTGACGTCCCATAGTCTCACCGTCTAATCATGACTTCACGATACGATGAACTCTGAATCACTGGATATAGCCACAGCATATAAACTACTAGTGTGACCACTCGTGGTCTTACAGGTACCTTTCTTGACGTCCCATAGTCTCACCGTCTAATCATGACTTCCCGATACGATGAACTCTGAATCACTGGATATAGCCACAGCATATACAACACTAGTGTGACCACTCATGGTCTTACAGGTACCTGTCTTGACGTCCCATAGTCTCACCGTCTAATCATGACTTCCCGATACGATGAACTCAGAATCACTGGATATAGCCACAGCATATACAACACTAGTGTGACCACTCATGGTTTTACAGGTACCTGTCTTGACGTCCCATAGTCTCACCGTCTAATCATAACATCCAGATACGATGAACTCTGAATCACTGGATATAGCCACAGCATATACAACACTAGTGTGACCACTCGTGGTCTTACAGGTACCTTTCTTGACGTCCCATAGTCTCACCGTCTAATCATGACTTCCCGATACGATGAACTCTGAATCACTGGATATAGCCACAGCATATACAACACTAGTGTGACCACTCATGGTCTTACAGGTACCTTTCTTGACGTCCCATAGTCTCACCGTTTTATCTGCACTTCCCGATACGATGAACTCTGAATCACTGGATATAGCCACAGCATATACAACACTAGTGTGACCACTCATGGTCTTACAGGTACCTGTCTTGACGTCCCATAGTCTCACCGTCTAATCATGACTTCCCGATACGATGAACTCTGAATCACTGGATATAGCCACAGCATATACAACACTAGTGTGACCACTCATGGTCTTACAGGTACCTGTCTTGACGTCCCATAGTCTCACCGTCTAATCATGACTTCCCGATACGATGAACTCTGAATCACTGGATATAGCCACAGCATATACAACACTAGTGTGACCACTCATGGTCTTACAGGTACCTGTCTTGACGTCCCATAGTCTAACCGTCTAATCATGACTTCCCGATACGATGAACTCAGAATCACTGGATATAGCCACAGCATATACATAACTAGTGTGACCACTCATGGTCTTACAGGTACCTGTCTTGACGTCCCATAGTCTCACCGTCTAATCATGACTTCCCGATACGATGAACTCTGAATCACTGGATATAGCCACAGCATATACAACACTAGTGTGACCACTCATGGTCTTACAGGTACCTGTCTTGACGTCCCATAGTCTCACCGTCTAATCATGACTTCCCGATACGATGAACTCTGAATCACTGGATATAGCCACAGCATATACAACACTAGTGTGACCACTCATGGTCTTACAGGTACCTGTCTTGACGTCCCATAGTCTCACCGTCTAATCATGACTTCCCGATACGATGAACTCTGAATCACTGGATATAGCCACAGCAGATACAACACTAGTGTGACCACTCATGGTCTTACAGGTACCTGTCTTGACGTCCCATAGTCTCACCGTCTAATCATGACTTCCCGATACGATGAACTCTGAATCACTGGATATAGCCACAGCATATACAACACTAGTGTGACCACTCATGGTCTTACAGGTACCTGTCTTGACGTCCCATAGTCTCACCGTCTAATCATGACTTCCCGATACGATGAACTCTGAATCACTGGATATAGCCACAGCATATACAACACTAGTGTGACCACTCATGGTCTTACAGGTACCTGTCTTGACGTCCCATAGTCTCACCGTCTAATCATGACTTCCCGATACGATGAACTCTGAATCACTGGATATAGCCACAGCATATACAACACTAGTGTGACCACTCATGGTCTTACAGGTACCTGTCTTGACGTCCCATAGTCTCACCGTCTAATCATGACTTCCCGATACGATGAACTCTGAATCACTGGATATAGCCACAGCATATACAACACTAGTGTGACCACTCATGGTCTTACAGGTACCTGTCTTGACGTCCCATAGTCTCACCGTTTTATCTGCCCTTCCCGATACGATGAACTCTGAATCACTGGATATAGCCACAGCAGATACCTAATTTGTGTGACCACTCATGGTCTTACAGGTACCTGTCTTGACGTCCCATAGTCTCACCGTCTAATCATGACTTCCCGATACGATGAACTCTGAATCACTGGATATAGCCACAGCATATACCTAATTTGTGTGACCACTCATGGTCTTACAGGTACCTGTCTTGACGTCCCATAGTCTCACCGTCTAATCATAACATCCAGATACGATGAACTCTGAATCACTGGATATAGCCACAGCATATACAACACTAGTGTGACCACTCATGGTCTTACAGGTACCTGTCTTGACGTCCCATAGTCTCACCGTCTAATCATGACTTCCCGATACGATGAACTCTGAATCACTGGATATAGCCACAGCATATACAACACTAGTGTGACCACTCATGGTCTTACAGGTACCTTTCTTGACGTCCCATAGTCTCACCGTATAATCATAACTTCCCGATACGATGAACTCTGAATCACTGGATATAGCCACAGCATATACATTACTAGTGTGACCACTCATGGTCTTACAGGTACCTGTCTTGACGTCCAATAGTCTCACCGTCTAATCATGACTTCCCGATACGATGAACTCTGAATCACTGGATATAGCCACAGCATATACAACACTAGTGTGACCACTCATGGTCTTACAGGTACCTGTCTTGACGTCCCATAGTCTCACCGTTTTATCTGCCCTTCCCGATACGATGAACTCTGAATCACTGGATATAGCCACAGCATATACAACACTAGTGTGACCACTCATGGTCTTACAGGTACCTGTCTTGACGTCCCATAGTCTCACCGTTTTATCTGCACTTCCCGATACGATGAACTCTGAATCACTGGATATAGCCACAGCATATACAACACTAGTGTGACCACTCATGGTCTTACAGGTACCTGTCTTGACGTCCCATAGTCTCACCGTTTTATCTGCACTTCCCGATACGATGAACTCAGAATCACTGGATATAGCCACAGCATATACAACACTAGTGTGACCACTCATGGTCTTACAGGTACCTGTCTTGACGTCCCATAGTCTCACCGTCTAATCATGACTTCCCGATACGATGAACTCTGAATCACTGGATATAGCCACAGCATATACAACACTAGTGTGACCACTCATGGTCTTACAGGTACCTGTCTTGACGTCCCATAGTCTCACCGTCTAATCATGACTTCCCGATACGATGAACTCTGAATCACTGGATATAGCCACAGCATATACAACACTAGTGTGACCACTCATGGTCTTACAGGTACCTGTCTTGACGTCCCATAGTCTCACCGTCTAATCATGACTTCCCGATACGATGAACTCTGAATCACTGGATATAGCCACAGCATATACAACACTAGTGTGACCACTCATGGTCTTACAGGTACCTGTCTTGACGTCCCATAGTCTCACCGTCTAATCATGACTTCCCGATACGATGAACTCTGAATCACTGGATATAGCCACAGCATATACAACACTAGTGTGACCACTCATGGTCTTACAGGTACCTGTCTTGACGTCCCATAGTCTCACCGTCTAATCATGACTTCCCGATACGATGAACTCTGAATCACTGGATATAGCCACAGCATATACAACACTAGTGTGACCACTCATGGTCTTACAGGTACCTGTCTTGACGTCCCATAGTCTCACCGTTTTATCTGCCCTTCCCGATACGATGAACTCTGAATCACTGGATATAGCCACAGCATATACAACACTAGTGTGACCACTCATGGTCTTACAGGTACCTGTCTTGACGTCCCATAGTCTCACCGTCTAATCATGACTTCCCGATACGATGAACTCTGAATCACTGGATATAGCCACAGCATATACAACACTAGTGTGACCACTCATGGTCTTACAGGTACCTTTCTTGACGTCCCATAGTCTCACCGTTTTATCTGCACTTCCCGATACGATGAACTCTGAATCACTGGATATAGCCACAGCATATACATAACTAGTGTGACCACTCATGGTCTTACAGGTACCTGTCTTGACGTCCCATAGTCTCACCGTCTAATCATGACTTCCCGATACGATGAACTCTGAATCACTGGATATAGCCACAGCATATACAACACTAGTGTGACCACTCATGGTCTTACAGGTACCTGTCTTGACGTCCCATAGTCTCACCGTCTAATCATGACTTCACGATACGATGAACTCTGAATCACTGGATATAGCCACAGCATATAAACTACTAGTGTGACCACTCGTGGCCTTACAGGTACCTGTCTTGACGTCCCATAGTCTCACCGTCTAATCATGACTTCCCGATACGATGAACTCTGAATCACTGGATATAGCCACAGCATATACAACACTAGTGTGACCACTCATGGTCTTACAGGTACCTGTCTTGACGTCCCATAGTCTCACCGTCTAATCATGACTTCCCGATACGATGAACTCTGAATCACTGGATATAGCCACAGCATATACATAACTAGTGTGACCACTCATGGTCTTACAGGTACCTGTCTTGACGTCCCATAGTCTCACCGTTTTATCTGCACTTCCCGATAAGATGAACTCTGAATCACTGGATATAGCCACAGCATATACAACACTAGTGTGACCACTCATGGTCTTACAGGTACCTGTCTTGACGTCCCATAGTCTCACCGTCTAATCATGACTTCCCGATACGATGAACTCTGAATCACTGGATATAGCCACAGCATATACAACACTAGTGTGACCACTCATGGTCTTACAGGTACCTGTCTTGACGTCCCATAGTCTCACCGTCTAATCATGACTTCCCGATACGATGAACTCTAAATCACTGGATATAGCCACAGCATATACATAACTAGTGTGACCACTCATGGTCTTACAGGTACCTGTCTTGACGTCCCATAGTCTCACCGTTTTATCTGCCCTTCCCGATACGATGAACTCAGAATCACTGGATATAGCCACAGCATATACAACACTAGTGTGACCACTCATGGTCTTACAGGTACCTGTCTTGACGTCCCATAGTCTCACCGTCTAATCATGACTTCCCGATACGATGAACTCTGAATCACTGGATATAGCCACAGCATATACATAACTAGTGTGACCACTCATGGTCTTACAGGTACCTTTCTTGACGTCCCATAGTCTCACCGTCTAATCATGACTTCCCGATACGATGAACTCTGAATCACTGGATATAGCCACAGCATATACAACACTAGTGTGACCACTCATGGTCTTACAGGTACCTTTCTTGACGTCCCATAGTCTCACCGTCTAATCATGACTTCCCGATACGATGAACTCTGAATCACTGGATATAGCCACAGCATATACAACACTAGTGTGACCACTCATGGTCTTACAGGTACCTGTCTTGACGTCCCATAGTCTCACCGTCTAATCATGACTTCCCGATACGATGAACTCTGAATCACTGGATATAGCCACAGCATATACAACACTAGTGTGACCACTCATGGTCTTACAGGTACCTGTCTTGACGTCCCATAGTCTCACCGTTTTATCTGCCCTTCCCGATACGATGAACTCTGAATCACTGGATATAGCCACAGCATATACAACACTAGTGTGACCACTCATGGTCTTACAGGTACCTGTCTTGACGTCCCATAGTCTCACCGTCTAATCATGACTTCCCGATACGATGAACTCTGAATCACTGGATATAGCCACAGCATATACAACACTAGTGTGACCACTCATGGTCTTACAGGTACCTGTCTTGACGTCCCATAGTCTCACCGTCTAATCATGACTTCCCGATACGATGAACTCTGAATCACTGGATATAGCCACAGCATATACAACACTAGTGTGACCACTCGTGGCCTTACAGGTACCTGTCTTGACGTCCCATAGTCTCACCGTTTTATCTGCACTTCCCGATACGATGAACTCAGAATCACTGGATATAGCCACAGCATATACAACACTAGTGTGACCACTCATGGTCTTACAGGTACCTGTCTTGACGTCCCATAGTCTCACCGTTTTATCTGCACTTCCCGATACGATGAACTCTGAATCACTGGATATAGCCACAGCATATAAAACACTAGTGTGACCACTCATGGTCTTACAGGTACCTGTCTTGACGTCCCATAGTCTCACCGTCTAATCATGACTTCCCGATACGATGAACTCTGAATCACTGGATATAGCCACAGCATATACAACACTAGTGTGACCACTCATGGTCTTACAGGTACCTGTCTTGACGTCCCATAGTCTCACCGTCTAATCATGACTTCCCGATACGATGAACTCTGAATCACTGGATATAGCCACAGCAGATACAACACTAGTGTGACCACTCATGGTCTTACAGGTACCTGTCTTGACGTCCCATAGTCTCACCGTTTTATCTGCCCTTCCCGATACGATGAACTCTGAATCACTGGATATAGCCACAGCATATACAACACTAGTGTGACCACTCATGGTCTTACAGGTACCTGTCTTGACGTCCCATAGTCTCACCGTCTAATCATGACTTCCCGATACGATGAACTCTGAATCACTGGATATAGCCACAGCATATACAACACTAGTGTGACCACTCATGGTCTTACAGGTACCTGTCTTGACGTCCCATAGTCTCACCGTCTAATCATGACTTCCCGATACGATGAACTCTGAATCACTGGATATAGCCACAGCATATACAACACTAGTGTGACCACTCATGGTCTTACAGGTACCTGTCTTGACGTCCCATAGTCTCACCGTTTTATCTGCACTTCCCGATACGATGAACTCTGAATCACTGGATATAGCCACAGCATATACAACACTAGTGTGACCACTCATGGTCTTACAGGTACCTGTCTTGACGTCCCATAGTCTCACCGTCTAATCATGACTTCCCGATACGATGAACTCTGAATCACTGGATATAGCCACAGCATATACAACACTAGTGTGACCACTCATGGTCTTACAGGTACCTGTCTTGACGTCCCATAGTCTCACCGTTTTATCTGCACTTCCCGATACGATGAACTCTGAATCACTGGATATAGCCACAGCATATACAACACTAGTGTGACCACTCATGGTCTTACAGGTACCTGTCTTGACGTCCCATAGTCTCACCGTCTAATCATGACTTCCCGATACGATGAACTCTGAATCACTGGATATAGCCACAGCATATAAAACACTAGTGTGACCACTCATGGTCTTACAGGTACCTGTCTTGACGTCCCATAGTCTCACCGTTTTATCTGCACTTCCCGATACGATGAACTCTGAATCACTGGATATAGCCACAGCATATAAAACACTAGTGTGACCACTCATGGTCTTACAGGTACCTGTCTTGACGTCCCATAGTCTCACAGTCTAATCATGACTTCCCGATACGATGAACTCTGAATCACTGGATATAGCCACAGCATATACAACACTAGTGTGACCACTCATGGTCTTACAGGTACCTGTCTTGACGTCCCATAGTCTCACCGTCTAATCATGACTTCCCGATACGATGAACTCAGAATCACTGGATATAGCCACAGCATATACAACACTAGTGTGACCACTCATGGTCTTACAGGTACCTGTCTTGACGTCCCATAGTCTCACCGTTTTATCTGCCCTTCCCGATACGATGAACTCTGAATCACTGGATATAGCCACAGCATATACAACACTAGTGTGACCACTCATGGTCTTACAGGTACCTGTCTTGACGTCCCATAGTCTCACCGTCTAATCATGACTTCCCGATACGATGAACTCTGAATCACTGGATATAGCCACAGCATATACAACACTAGTGTGACCACTCATGGTCTTACAGGTACCTGTCTTGACGTCCCATAGTCTCACCGTCTAATCATGACTTCCCGATACGATGAACTCTGAATCACTGGATATAGCCACAGCATATACAACACTAGTGTGACCACTCATGGTCTTACAGGTACCTGTCTTGACGTCCCATAGTCTCACCGTTTTATCTGCACTTCCCGATACGATGAACTCTGAATCACTGGATATAGCCACAGCATATACAACACTAGTGTGACCACTCATGGTCTTACAGGTACCTGTCTTGACGTCCCATAGTCTCACCGTCTAATCATGACTTCCCGATACGATGAACTCTGAATCACTGGATATAGCCACAGCATATACAACACTAGTGTGACCACTCATGGTCTTACAGGTACCTGTCTTGACGTCCCATAGTCTCACCGTTTTATCTGCACTTCCCGATACGATGAACTCTGAATCACTGGATATAGCCACAGCATATACAACACTAGTGTGACCACTCATGGTCTTACAGGTACCTGTCTTGACGTCCCATAGTCTCACCGTCTAATCATGACTTCCCGATACGATGAACTCTAAATCACTGGATATAGCCACAGCATATACATAACTAGTGTGACCACTCATGGTCTTACAGGTACCTGTCTTGACGTCCCATAGTCTCACCGTTTTATCTGCCCTTCCCGATACGATGAACTCAGAATCACTGGATATAGCCACAGCATATACAACACTAGTGTGACCACTCATGGTCTTACAGGTACCTGTCTTGACGTCCCATAGTCTCACCGTCTAATCATGACTTCCCGATACGATGAACTCTGAATCACTGGATATAGCCACAGCATATACATAACTAGTGTGACCACTCATGGTCTTACAGGTACCTTTCTTGACGTCCCATAGTCTCACCGTCTAATCATGACTTCCCGATACGATGAACTCTGAATCACTGGATATAGCCACAGCATATACAACACTAGTGTGACCACTCATGGTCTTACAGGTACCTTTCTTGACGTCCCATAGTCTCACCGTCTAATCATGACTTCCCGATACGATGAACTCTGAATCACTGGATATAGCCACAGCATATACAACACTAGTGTGACCACTCATGGTCTTACAGGTACCTGTCTTGACGTCCCATAGTCTCACCGTCTAATCATGACTTCCCGATACGATGAACTCTGAATCACTGGATATAGCCACAGCATATACAACACTAGTGTGACCACTCATGGTCTTACAGGTACCTGTCTTGACGTCCCATAGTCTCACCGTTTTATCTGCCCTTCCCGATACGATGAACTCTGAATCACTGGATATAGCCACAGCATATACAACACTAGTGTGACCACTCATGGTCTTACAGGTACCTGTCTTGACGTCCCATAGTCTCACCGTCTAATCATGACTTCCCGATACGATGAACTCTGAATCACTGGATATAGCCACAGCATATACAACACTAGTGTGACCACTCATGGTCTTACAGGTACCTGTCTTGACGTCCCATAGTCTCACCGTCTAATCATGACTTCCCGATACGATGAACTCTGAATCACTGGATATAGCCACAGCATATACAACACTAGTGTGACCACTCGTGGCCTTACAGGTACCTGTCTTGACGTCCCATAGTCTCACCGTTTTATCTGCACTTCCCGATACGATGAACTCAGAATCACTGGATATAGCCACAGCATATACAACACTAGTGTGACCACTCATGGTCTTACAGGTACCTGTCTTGACGTCCCATAGTCTCACCGTTTTATCTGCACTTCCCGATACGATGAACTCTGAATCACTGGATATAGCCACAGCATATAAAACACTAGTGTGACCACTCATGGTCTTACAGGTACCTGTCTTGACGTCCCATAGTCTCACCGTCTAATCATGACTTCCCGATACGATGAACTCTGAATCACTGGATATAGCCACAGCATATACAACACTAGTGTGACCACTCATGGTCTTACAGGTACCTGTCTTGACGTCCCATAGTCTCACCGTCTAATCATGACTTCCCGATACGATGAACTCTGAATCACTGGATATAGCCACAGCAGATACAACACTAGTGTGACCACTCATGGTCTTACAGGTACCTGTCTTGACGTCCCATAGTCTCACCGTTTTATCTGCCCTTCCCGATACGATGAACTCTGAATCACTGGATATAGCCACAGCATATACAACACTAGTGTGACCACTCATGGTCTTACAGGTACCTGTCTTGACGTCCCATAGTCTCACCGTCTAATCATGACTTCCCGATACGATGAACTCTGAATCACTGGATATAGCCACAGCATATACAACACTAGTGTGACCACTCATGGTCTTACAGGTACCTGTCTTGACGTCCCATAGTCTCACCGTCTAATCATGACTTCCCGATACGATGAACTCTGAATCACTGGATATAGCCACAGCATATACAACACTAGTGTGACCACTCATGGTCTTACAGGTACCTGTCTTGACGTCCCATAGTCTCACCGTTTTATCTGCACTTCCCGATACGATGAACTCTGAATCACTGGATATAGCCACAGCATATACAACACTAGTGTGACCACTCATGGTCTTACAGGTACCTGTCTTGACGTCCCATAGTCTCACCGTCTAATCATGACTTCCCGATACGATGAACTCTGAATCACTGGATATAGCCACAGCATATACAACACTAGTGTGACCACTCATGGTCTTACAGGTACCTGTCTTGACGTCCCATAGTCTCACCGTTTTATCTGCACTTCCCGATACGATGAACTCTGAATCACTGGATATAGCCACAGCATATACAACACTAGTGTGACCACTCATGGTCTTACAGGTACCTGTCTTGACGTCCCATAGTCTCACCGTCTAATCATGACTTCCCGATACGATGAACTCTGAATCACTGGATATAGCCACAGCATATAAAACACTAGTGTGACCACTCATGGTCTTACAGGTACCTGTCTTGACGTCCCATAGTCTCACCGTTTTATCTGCACTTCCCGATACGATGAACTCTGAATCACTGGATATAGCCACAGCATATAAAACACTAGTGTGACCACTCATGGTCTTACAGGTACCTGTCTTGACGTCCCATAGTCTCACAGTCTAATCATGACTTCCCGATACGATGAACTCTGAATCACTGGATATAGCCACAGCATATACAACACTAGTGTGACCACTCATGGTCTTACAGGTACCTGTCTTGACGTCCCATAGTCTCACCGTCTAATCATGACTTCCCGATACGATGAACTCAGAATCACTGGATATAGCCACAGCATATACAACACTAGTGTGACCACTCATGGTCTTACAGGTACCTGTCTTGACGTCCCATAGTCTCACCGTTTTATCTGCCCTTCCCGATACGATGAACTCTGAATCACTGGATATAGCCACAGCATATACAACACTAGTGTGACCACTCATGGTCTTACAGGTACCTGTCTTGACGTCCCATAGTCTCACCGTCTAATCATGACTTCCCGATACGATGAACTCTGAATCACTGGATATAGCCACAGCATATACAACACTAGTGTGACCACTCATGGTCTTACAGGTACCTGTCTTGACGTCCCATAGTCTCACCGTCTAATCATGACTTCCCGATACGATGAACTCTGAATCACTGGATATAGCCACAGCATATACAACACTAGTGTGACCACTCATGGTCTTACAGGTACCTGTCTTGACGTCCCATAGTCTCACCGTTTTATCTGCACTTCCCGATACGATGAACTCTGAATCACTGGATATAGCCACAGCATATACAACACTAGTGTGACCACTCATGGTCTTACAGGTACCTGTCTTGACGTCCCATAGTCTCACCGTCTAATCATGACTTCCCGATACGATGAACTCTGAATCACTGGATATAGCCACAGCATATACAACACTAGTGTGACCACTCATGGTCTTACAGGTACCTGTCTTGACGTCCCATAGTCTCACCGTTTTATCTGCACTTCCCGATACGATGAACTCTGAATCACTGGATATAGCCACAGCATATACAACACTAGTGTGACCACTCATGGTCTTACAGGTACCTGTCTTGACGTCCCATAGTCTCACCGTCTAATCATGACTTCCCGATACGATGAACTCTGAATCACTGGATATAGCCACAGCATATACAACACTAGTGTGACCACTCATGGTCTTACAGGTACCTGTCTTGACGTCCCATAGTCTCACCGTCTAATCATGACTTCCCGATACGATGAACTCTGAATCACTGGATATAGCCACAGCATATACAACACTAGTGTGACCACTCATGGTCTTACAGGTACCTTTCTTGACGTCCCATAGTCTCACCGTCTAATCATGACTTCCCGATACGATGAACTCTGAATCACTGGATATAGCCACAGCATATACAACACTAGTGTGACCACTCATGGTCTTACAGGTACCTTTCTTGACGTCCCATAGTCTCACCGTTTTATCTGCACTTCCCGATACGATGAACTCTGAATCACTGGATATAGCCACAGCATATACATTACTAGTGTGACCACTCATGGTCTTACAGGTACCTGTCTTGACGTCCAATAGTCTCACCGTCTAATCATGACTTCCCGATACGATGAACTCTGAATCACTGGATATAGCCACAGCATATACAACACTAGTGTGACCACTCATGGTCTTACAGGTACCTTTCTTGACGTCCCATAGTCTCACCGTTTTATCTGCACTTCCCGATACGATGAACTCTGAATCACTGGATATAGCCACAGCATATACATTACTAGTGTGACCACTCATGGTCTTACAGGTACCTGTCTTGACGTCCAATAGTCTCACCGTCTAATCATGACTTCCCGATACGATGAACTCTGAATCACTGGATATAGCCACAGCATATACAACACTAGTGTGACCACTCATGGTCTTACAGGTACCTTTCTTGACGTCCCATAGTCTCACCGTTTTATCTGCACTTCCCGATACGATGAACTCTGAATCACTGGATATAGCCACAGCATATACAAAACTAGTGTGACCACTCATGGTCTTACAGGTACCTGTCTTGACGTCCCATAGTCTCACCGTTTTATCTGCACTTCCTGATACGATGAACTCTGAATCACTGGATATAGCCACAGCATATACAACACTAGTGTGACCACTCATGGTCTTACAGGTACCTGTCTTGACGTCCCATAGTCTCACCGTCTAATCATGACTTCCCGATACGATGAACTCTGAATCACTGGATATAGCCACAGCATATACAACACTAGTGTGACCACTCATGGTCTTACAGGTACCTGTCTTGACGTCCCATAGTCTCACCGTCTAATCATGACTTCCCGATACGATGAACTCTGAATCACTGGATATAGCCACAGCATATACAACACTAGTGTGACCACTCATGGTCTTACAGGTACCTTTCTTGACGTCCCATAGTCTCACCGTTTTATCTGCACTTCCCGATACGATGAACTCTGAATCACTGGATATAGCACAGCATATACAGAACTAGTGTGACCACTCATGGTCTTACAGGTACCTTTCTTGACGTCCCATAGTCTCACCGTATAATCATGACTTCCTGATACGATGAACTCAGAATCACTGGATATAGCCACAGCATATACAACACTAGTGTGACCACTCATGGTCTTACAGGTACCTTTCTTGACGTCCCATAGTCTCACCGTCTAATCATGACTTCCCGATACGATGAACTCTGAATCACTGGATATAGCCACAGCATATACAACACTAGTGTGACCACTCATGGTCTTACAGGTACCTGTCTTGACGTCCCATAGTCTCACCGTCTAATCATGACTTCCCGATACGATGAACTCTGAATCACTGGATATAGCCACAGCATATACAACACTAGTGTGACCACTCATGGTCTTACAGGTACCTGTCTTGACGTCCCATAGTCTCACCGTTTTATCTGCCCTTCCCGATACGATGAACTCTGAATCACTGGATATAGCCACAGCATATACAACACTAGTGTGACCACTCATGGTCTTACAGGTACCTGTCTTGACGTCCCATAGTCTCACCGTTTTATCTGCCCTTCCCGATACGATGAACTCTGAATCACTGGATATAGCCACAGCATATACAACACTAGTGTGACCACTCATGGTCTTACAGGTACCTGTCTTGACGTCCCATAGTCTCACCGTCTAATCATAACATCCAGATACGATGAACTCTGAATCACTGGATATAGCCACAGCATATACAACACTAGTGTGACCACTCATGGTCTTACAGGTACCTGTCTTGACGTCCCATAGTCTCACCGTCTAATCATGACTTCCCGATACGATGAACTCTGAATCACTGGATATAGCCACAGCATATACAACACTAGTGTGACCACTCATGGTCTTACAGGTACCTGTCTTGACGTCCCATAGTCTCACCGTTTTATCTGCCCTTCCCGATACGATGAACTCTGAATCACTGGATATAGCCACAGCATATACAACACTAGTGTGACCACTCATGGTCTTACAGGTACCTGTCTTGACGTCCCATAGTCTCACCGTCTAATCATGACTTCCCGATACGATGAACTCTGAATCACTGGATATAGCCACAGCATATACAACACTAGTGTGACCACTCATGGTCTTACAGGTACCTGTCTTGACGTCCCATAGTCTCACCGTCTAATCATGACTTCCCGATACGATGAACTCTGAATCACTGGATATAGCCACAGCATATACAACACTAGTGTGACCACTCATGGTCTTACAGGTACCTGTCTTGACGTCCCATAGTCTCACCGTTTTATCTGCACTTCCCGATACGATGAACTCTGAATCACTGGATATAGCCACAGCATATACAACACTAGTGTGACCACTCATGGTCTTACAGGTACCTGTCTTGACGTCCCATAGTCTCACCGTCTAATCATGACTTCCCGATACGATGAACTCTGAATCACTGGATATAGCCACAGCATATACAACACTAGTGTGACCACTCATGGTCTTACAGGTACCTGTCTTGACGTCCCATAGTCTCACCGTCTAATCATGACTTCCCGATACGATGAACTCTGAATCACTGGATATAGCCACAGCATATACAACACTAGTGTGACCACTCATGGTCTTACAGGTACCTTTCTTGACGTCCCATAGTCTCACCGTTTTATCTGCACTTCCCGATACGATGAACTCTGAATCACTGGATATAGCCACAGCATATACAACACTAGTGTGACCACTCATGGTCTTACAGGTACCTTTCTTGACGTCCCATAGTCTCACCGTCTAATCATGACTTCCCGATACGATGAACTCTGAATCACTGGATATAGCCACAGCATATACAACACTAGTGTGACCACTCATGGTCTTACAGGTACCTGTCTTGACGTCCCATAGTCTCACCGTCTAATCATGACTTCCCGATACGATGAACTCAGAATCACTGGATATAGCCACAGCATATACAACACTAGTGTGACCACTCATGGTCTTACAGGTACCTGTCTTGACGTCCCATAGTCTCACCGTATAATCATGACTTCCTGATACGATGAACTCAGAATCACTGGATATAGCCACAGCATATACAACACTAGTGTGACCACTCATGGTCTTACAGGTACCTTTCTTGACGTCCCATAGTCTCACCGTCTAATCATGACTTCCCGATACGATGAACTCTGAATCACTGGATATAGCCACAGCATATACATAACTAGTGTGACCACTCATGGTCTTACAGGTACCTTTCTTGACGTCCCATAGTCTCACCGTTTTATCTGCACTTCCCGATACGATGAACTCTGAATCACTGGATATAGCCACAGCATATACAACACTAGTGTGACCACTCATGGTCTTACAGGTACCTGTCTTGACGTCCCATAGTCTCACCGTTTTATCTGCTCTTCCCGATACGATGAACTTTGAATCACTGGATATAGCCACAGCATATACAACACTAGTGTGACCACTCATGGTCTTACAGGTACCTGTCTTGACGTCCCATAGTCTCACCGTTTTATCTGCACTTCCCGATACGATGAACTCTGAATCACTGGATATAGCCACAGCATATACAACACTAGTGTGACCACTCATGGTCTTACAGGTACCTGTCTTGACGTCCCATAGTCTCACCGTCTAATCATGACTTCCTGATACGATGAACTCTGAATCACTGGATATAGCCACAGCATATACAACACTAGTGTGACCACTCATGGTCTTACAGGTACCTGTCTTGACGTCCCATAGTCTCACCGTCTAATCATGACTTCCCGATACGATGAACTCTGAATCACTGGATATAGCCACAGCATATACATAACTAGTGTGACCACTCATGGTCTTACAGGTACCTGTCTTGACGTCCCATAGTCTCACCGTCTAATCATGACTTCCCGATACGATGAACTCTGAATCACTGGATATAGCACAGCATATACAGAACTAGTGTGACCACTCATGGTCTTACAGGTACCTGTCTTGACGTCCCATAGTCTCACCGTCTAATCATGACTTCCCGATACGATGAACTCTGAATCACTGGATATAGCCACAGCATATACAACACTAGTGTGACCACTCATGGTCTTACAGGTACCTTTCTTGACGTCCCATAGTCTCACCGTCTAATCATGACTTCCCGATACGATGAACTCTGAATCACTGGATATAGCCACAGCATATACAACACTAGTGTGACCACTCATGGTCTTACAGGTACCTGTCTTGACGTCCCATAGTCTCACCGTCTAATCATGACTTCCCGATACGATGAACTCTGAATCACTGGATATAGCCACAGCATATACAACACTAGTGTGACCACTCATGGTCTTACAGGTACCTGTCTTGACGTCCCATAGTCTCACCGTCTAATCATGACTTCCCGATACGATGAACTCTGAATCACTGGATATAGCCACAGCATATACAACACTAGTGTGACCACTCATGGTCTTACAGGTACCTGTCTTGACGTCCCATAGTCTCACCGTCTAATCATGACTTCCCGATACGATGAACTCTGAATCACTGGATATAGCCACAGCATATACATAACTAGTGTGACCACTCATGGTCTTACAGGTACCTTTCTTGACGTCCCATAGTCTCACCGTTTTATCTGCACTTCCCGATACGATGAACTCTGAATCACTGGATATAGCCACAGCATATACAACACTAGTGTGACCACTCATGGTCTTACAGGTACCTGTCTTGACGTCCCATAGTCTCACCGTTTTATCTGCCCTTCCCGATACGATGAACTCTGAATCACTGGATATAGCCACAGCATATACAACACTAGTGTGACCACTCATGGTCTTACAGGTACCTTTCTTGACGTCCCATAGTCTCACCGTATAATCATGACTTCCTGATACGATGAACTCAGAATCACTGGATATAGCCACAGCATATACAACACTAGTGTGACCACTCATGGTCTTACAGGTACCTTTCTTGACGTCCCATAGTCTCACCGTCTAATCATGACTTCCCGATACGATGAACTCTGAATCACTGGATATAGCCACAGCATATACATAACTAGTGTGACCACTCATGGTCTTACAGGTACCTGTCTTGACGTCCAATAGTCTCACCGTCTAATCATGACTTCCCGATACGATGAACTCTGAATCACTGGATATAGCCACAGCATATACAACACTAGTGTGACCACTCATGGTCTTACAGGTACCTGTCTTGACGTCCCATAGTCTCACCGTTTTATCTGCCCTTCCCGATACGATGAACTCTGAATCACTGGATATAGCCACAGCATATACAACACTAGTGTGACCACTCATGGTCTTACAGGTACCTGTCTTGACGTCCCATAGTCTCACCGTCTAATCATGACTTCCCGATACGATGAACTCAGAATCACTGGATATAGCCACAGCATATACAACACTAGTGTGACCACTCATGGTCTTACAGGTACCTGTCTTGACGTCCCATAGTCTCACCGTTTTATCTGCCCTTCCCGATACGATGAACTCTGAATCACTGGATATAGCCACAGCATATACAACACTAGTGTGACCACTCATGGTCTTACAGGTACCTGTCTTGACGTCCCATAGTCTCACCGTCTAATCATGACTTCCCGATACGATGAACTCTGAATCACTGGATATAGCCACAGCATATACATAACTAGTGTGACCACTCATGGTCTTACAGGTACCTGTCTTGACGTCCCATAGTCTCACCGTCTAATCATGACTTCCCGATACGATGAACTCTGAATCACTGGATATAGCACAGCATATACAGAACTAGTGTGACCACTCATGGTCTTACAGGTACCTTTCTTGACGTCCCATAGTCTCACCGTATAATCATGACTTCCTGATACGATGAACTCTGAATCACTGGATATAGCCACAGCATATACAACACTAGTGTGACCACTCATGGTCTTACAGGTACCTTTCTTGACGTCCCATAGTCTCACCGTCTAATCATGACTTCCCGATACGATGAACTCTGAATCACTGGATATAGCACAGCATATACAACACTAGTGTGACCACTCGTGGCCTTACAGGTACCTGTCTTGACGTCCCATAGTCTCACCGTCTAATCATGACTTCCCGATACGATGAACTCTGAATCACTGGATATAGCACAGCATATACAGAACTAGTGTGACCACTCATGGTCTTACAGGTACCTTTCTTGACGTCCCATAGTCTCACCGTATAATCATGACTTCCTGATACGATGAACTCAGAATCACTGGATATAGCCACAGCATATACAACACTAGTGTGACCACTCATGGTCTTACAGGTACCTGTCTTGACGTCCCATAGTCTCACCGTCTAATCATGACTTCCCGATACGATGAACTCTGAATCACTGGATATAGCACAGCATATACAGAACTAGTGTGACCACTCATGGTCTTACAGGTACCTGTCTTGACGTCCCATAGTCTCACCGTATAATCATGACTTCCTGATACGATGAACTCAGAATCACTGGATATAGCCACAGCATATACAACACTAGTGTGACCACTCATGGTCTTACAGGTACCTTTCTTGACGTCCCATAGTCTCACCGTCTAATCATGACTTCCCGATACGATGAACTCTGAATCACTGGATATAGCCACAGCATATACATAACTAGTGTGACCACTCATGGTCTTACAGGTACCTGTCTTGACGTCCCATAGTCTCACCGTCTAATCATGACTTCCCGATACGATGAACTCAGAATCACTGGATATAGCCACAGCATATACAACACTAGTGTGACCACTCATGGTCTTACAGGTACCTTTCTTGACGTCCCATAGTCTCACCGTCTAATCATGACTTCCCGATACGATGAACTCTGAATCACTGGATATAGCCACAGCATATACATAACTAGTGTGACCACTCATGGTCTTACAGGTACCTTTCTTGACGTCCCATAGTCTCACCGTCTAATCATGACTTCCCGATACGATGAACTCTGAATCACTGGATATAGCCACAGCATATACAACACTAGTGTGACCACTCATGGTCTTACAGGTACCTGTCTTGACGTCCCATAGTCTCACCGTTTTATCTGCTCTTCCCGATACGATGAACTCTGAATCACTGGATATAGCCACAGCATATACAACACTAGTGTGACCACTCATGGTCTTACAGGTACCTGTCTTGACGTCCCATAGTCTCACCGTTTTATCTGCTCTTCCCGATACGATGAACTCTGAATCACTGGATATAGCCACAGCATATACAACACTAGTGTGACCACTCATGGTCTTACAGGTACCTGTCTTGACGTCCCATAGTCTCACCGTCTAATCATGACTTCCCGATACGATGAACTCTGAATCACTGGATATAGCCACAGCATATACAACACTAGTGTGACCACTCATGGTCTTACAGGTACCTGTCTTGACGTCCCATAGTCTCACCGTCTAATCATGACTTCCCGATACGATGAACTCTGAATCACTGGATATAGCCACAGCATATACAACACTAGTGTGACCACTCATGGTCTTACAGGTACCTGTCTTGACGTCCCATAGTCTCACCGTCTAATCATGACTTCCCGATACGATGAACTCTGAATCACTGGATATAGCCACAGCATATACAACACTAGTGTGACCACTCATGGTCTTACAGGTACCTGTCTTGACGTCACATAGTCTCACCGTCTAATCATGACTTCCCGATACGATGAACTCTGAATCACTGGATATAGCCACAGCATATACATAACTAGTGTGACCACTCATGGTCTTACAGGTACCTGTCTTGACGTCCCATAGTCTCACCGTCTAATCATGACTTCCCGATACGATGAACTCTGAATCACTGGATATAGCCACAGCATATACAACACTAGTGTGACCACTCATGGTCTTACAGGTACCTGTCTTGACGTCCCATAGTCTCACCGTCTAATCATGACTTCCCGATACGATGAACTCTGAATCACTGGATATAGCCACAGCATATACAACACTAGTGTGACCACTCATGGTCTTACAGGTACCTGTCTTGACGTCCTATAGTCTCACCGTCTAATCATGACTTCCCGATACGATGAACTCTGAATCACTGGATATAGCCACAGCATATACAACACTAGTGTGACCACTCATGGTCTTACAGGTACCTGTCTTGACGTCCCATAGTCTCACCGTATAATCATGACTTCCCGATACGATGAACTCTGAATCACTGGATATAGCCACAGCATATACAACACTAGTGTGACCACTCATGGTCTTACAGGTACCTGTCTTGACGTCCCATAGTCTCACCGTATAATCATGACTTCCCGATACGATGAACTCTGAATCACTGGATATAGCCACAGCATATACAACACTAGTGTGACCACTCATGGTCTTACAGGTACCTGTCTTGACGTCCCATAGTCTCACCGTCTAATCATGACTTCCCGATACGATGAACTCTGAATCACTGGATATAGCCACAGCATATACAACACTAGTGTGACCACTCATGGTCTTACAGGTACCTGTCTTGACGTCCCATAGTCTCACCGTCTAATCATGACTTCCCGATACGATGAACTCTGAATCACTGGATATAGCCACAGCATATACAACACTAGTGTGACCACTCATGGTCTTACAGGTACCTGTCTTGACGTCCCATAGTCTCACCGTCTAATCATGACTTCCCGATACGATGAACTCTGAATCACTGGATATAGCCACAGCATATACAACACTAGTGTGACCACTCATGGTCTTACAGGTACCTGTCTTGACGTCCCATAGTCTCACCGTCTAATCATGACTTCCCGATACGATGAACTCTGAATCACTGGATATAGCCACAGCATATACAACACTAGTGTGACCACTCATGGTCTTACAGGTACCTGTCTTGACGTCCCATAGTCTCACCGTCTAATCATGACTTCCCGATACGATGAACTCTGAATCACTGGATATAGCCACAGCATATACAACACTAGTGTGACCACTCATGGTCTTACAGGTACCTGTCTTGACGTCCCATAGTCTCACCGTCTAATCATGACTTCCCGATACGATGAACTCTGAATCACTGGATATAGCCACAGCATATACAACACTAGTGTGACCACTCATGGTCTTACAGGTACCTGTCTTGACGTCCTATAGTCTCACCGTCTAATCATGACTTCCCGATACGATGAACTCTGAATCACTGGATATAGCCACAGCATATACAACACTAGTGTGACCACTCATGGTCTTACAGGTACCTGTCTTGACGTCCCATAGTCTCACCGTCTAATCATGACTTCCCGATACGATGAACTCTGAATCACTGGATATAGCCACAGCATATACATAACTAGTGTGACCACTCATGGTCTTACAGGTACCTGTCTTGACGTCCCATAGTCTCACCGTCTAATCATGACTTCCCGATACGATGAACTCTGAATCACTGGATATAGCCACAGCATATACAACACTAGTGTGACCACTCATGGTCTTACAGGTACCTGTCTTGACGTCCCATAGTCTCACCGTCTAATCATGACTTCCCGATACGATGAACTCTGAATCACTGGATATAGCCACAGCATATACAACACTAGTGTGACCACTCATGGTCTTACAGGTACCTGTCTTGACGTCCCATAGTCTCACCGTCTAATCATGACTTCCCGATACGATGAACTCTGAATCACTGGATATAGCCACAGCATATACAACACTAGTGTGACCACTCATGGTCTTACAGGTACCTGTCTTGACGTCCCATAGTCTCACCGTCTAATCATGACTTCCCGATACGATGAACTCTGAATCACTGGATATAGCCACAGCATATACAACACTAGTGTGACCACTCATGGTCTTACAGGTACCTGTCTTGACGTCCCATAGTCTCACCGTCTAATCATGACTTCCCGATACGATGAACTCTGAATCACTGGATATAGCCACAGCATATACATAACTAGTGTGACCACTCATGGTCTTACAGGTACCTGTCTTGACGTCCCATAGTCTCACCGTCTAATCATGACTTCCCGATACGATGAACTCTGAATCACTGGATATAGCCACAGCATATACAACACTAGTGTGACCACTCATGGTCTTACAGGTACCTGTCTTGACGTCCCATAGTCTCACCGTCTAATCATGACTTCCCGATACGATGAACTCTGAATCACTGGATATAGCCACAGCATATACAACACTAGTGTGACCACTCATGGTCTTACAGGTACCTGTCTTGACGTCCCATAGTCTCACCGTCTAATCATGACTTCCCGATACGATGAACTCTGAATCACTGGATATAGCCACAGCATATACATAACTAGTGTGACCACTCATGGTCTTACAGGTACCTGTCTTGACGTCCCATAGTCTCACCGTCTAATCATGACTTCCCGATACGATGAACTCTGAATCACTGGATATAGCCACAGCATATACAACACTAGTGTGACCACTCATGGTCTTACAGGTACCTGTCTTGACGTCCCATAGTCTCACCGTCTAATCATGACTTCCCGATACGATGAACTCTGAATCACTGGATATAGCCACAGCATATACAACACTAGTGTGACCACTCATGGTCTTACAGGTACCTGTCTTGACGTCCCATAGTCTCACCGTCTAATCATGACTTCCCGATACGATGAACTCTGAATCACTGGATATAGCCACAGCATATACAACACTAGTGTGACCACTCATGGTCTTACAGGTACCTGTCTTGACGTCCCATAGTCTCACCGTCTAATCATGACTTCCCGATACGATGAACTCTGAATCACTGGATATAGCCACAGCATATACAACACTAGTGTGACCACTCATGGTCTTACAGGTACCTGTCTTGACGTCCCATAGTCTCACCGTCTAATCATGACTTCCCGATACGATGAACTCTGAATCACTGGATATAGCCACAGCATATACAACACTAGTGTGACCACTCATGGTCTTACAGGTACCTGTCTTGACGTCCCATAGTCTCACCGTCTAATCATGACTTCCCGATACGATGAACTCTGAATCACTGGATATAGCCACAGCATATACAACACTAGTGTGACCACTCATGGTCTTACAGGTACCTGTCTTGACGTCACATAGTCTCACCGTCTAATCATGACTTCCCGATACGATGAACTCTGAATCACTGGATATAGCCACAGCATATACATAACTAGTGTGACCACTCATGGTCTTACAGGTACCTGTCTTGACGTCCCATAGTCTCACCGTCTAATCATGACTTCCCGATACGATGAACTCTGAATCACTGGATATAGCCACAGCATATACAACACTAGTGTGACCACTCATGGTCTTACAGGTACCTGTCTTGACGTCCCATAGTCTCACCGTCTAATCATGACTTCCCGATACGATGAACTCTGAATCACTGGATATAGCCACAGCATATACAACACTAGTGTGACCACTCATGGTCTTACAGGTACCTGTCTTGACGTCCTATAGTCTCACCGTCTAATCATGACTTCCCGATACGATGAACTCTGAATCACTGGATATAGCCACAGCATATACAACACTAGTGTGACCACTCATGGTCTTACAGGTACCTGTCTTGACGTCCCATAGTCTCACCGTATAATCATGACTTCCCGATACGATGAACTCTGAATCACTGGATATAGCCACAGCATATACAACACTAGTGTGACCACTCATGGTCTTACAGGTACCTGTCTTGACGTCCCATAGTCTCACCGTATAATCATGACTTCCCGATACGATGAACTCTGAATCACTGGATATAGCCACAGCATATACAACACTAGTGTGACCACTCATGGTCTTACAGGTACCTGTCTTGACGTCCCATAGTCTCACCGTCTAATCATGACTTCCCGATACGATGAACTCTGAATCACTGGATATAGCCACAGCATATACAACACTAGTGTGACCACTCATGGTCTTACAGGTACCTGTCTTGACGTCCCATAGTCTCACCGTCTAATCATGACTTCCCGATACGATGAACTCTGAATCACTGGATATAGCCACAGCATATACAACACTAGTGTGACCACTCATGGTCTTACAGGTACCTGTCTTGACGTCCCATAGTCTCACCGTCTAATCATGACTTCCCGATACGATGAACTCTGAATCACTGGATATAGCCACAGCATATACAACACTAGTGTGACCACTCATGGTCTTACAGGTACCTGTCTTGACGTCCCATAGTCTCACCGTCTAATCATGACTTCCCGATACGATGAACTCTGAATCACTGGATATAGCCACAGCATATACAACACTAGTGTGACCACTCATGGTCTTACAGGTACCTGTCTTGACGTCCCATAGTCTCACCGTCTAATCATGACTTCCCGATACGATGAACTCTGAATCACTGGATATAGCCACAGCATATACAACACTAGTGTGACCACTCATGGTCTTACAGGTACCTGTCTTGACGTCCCATAGTCTCACCGTCTAATCATGACTTCCCGATACGATGAACTCTGAATCACTGGATATAGCCACAGCATATACAACACTAGTGTGACCACTCATGGTCTTACAGGTACCTGTCTTGACGTCCTATAGTCTCACCGTCTAATCATGACTTCCCGATACGATGAACTCTGAATCACTGGATATAGCCACAGCATATACAACACTAGTGTGACCACTCATGGTCTTACAGGTACTCTTCAAGGTCATACAGATGCTGTATGTAGTATTCAGTTAAGTGCTGATTCAAGTGTTATATTTTCTGGTTTTGGTGACAGAACAATCAAGATCTGGAACTTTGATAAGGGTAAGTGTATCTAGTCTTTGTAAGGGCATGCAGGATCAATATAATCTATAGCATTGAGTGGTGATAATAGATGGTTGGTATCGGGAGCGGATGACAAGACAATTAGAAAGTGGAAGATTTCGAGTTGAGTAACTTGCTATTTGAATTAATTAAATTTTACGATTAAAGATATAAAATATTGGTAATGCATTTAAATGAATGTTTAATGTTAATAATTTTTTTAGTTTTATGAAGTGTTTGCTTTTTATATATTTTTTTAAAATTTGTATATTCTTATATATTCTTGGCTTAAAAAAAGGTTAAGTAATATAGGTTATAGAAATTAGTGAGGTATGTTGATTTAAAGTGGTAATGTTTAAAAATATTAAAAATATAATTTTGTTAAATGAAGACGTATAATAAGTTTAAGTTTAATTTTATGCTATAAAATTTTATAGATTTATTTTTAGATTTGGTAAAAATTTTAAGTTGAGTATAGATTTAATTTTTTTGTGAAGTAGTTAAAATATTATTTATAAGGGCAAAGATGGTTTATAATCTTGATTACAATTAAAAAAATTTAATTAAATGTTTCATTTTATTTATATTATTATTAATTATTTACTTTTTATGATTGATATTTATTATTAATTATTATTAATTATTTATTTATTATAATTTTAAATTTTAATATTTAAGTTTAATATTTTATGTTTCCGATTGGAAAAATAATTTTTCTGATAATAAGTTTTATTTATCTTTAGTCTTAAGTGTTTAAATTTCATGAAAATAAAAAATTTGTTTTTTTGCTCATCGTTTTATACTACCAAAGATTTCTGGAACGGAATAAATTTAATTATTTCGGGATAAAAAATCCTAAATAGGAATAAAATTTCAAGAAAAAATTCCAAATTTAAAAAATTTCGAGAAAAAATAGGAATAAAAAAATTTTTTATATTAAAATAGAATTTGAAATATTTTTTATTGAAATGGTATTTTGTAAAAATAAAAAACATTTTGTTAAGAAATTTTTTGATTTAACAAATTTTTAACTAAATTTATTTGTTTTTTTATTTAAAGAAAAAACTTTGATAAGGTAAATTATTTTTGAAATGATAAAAAAAATTATTGTTTATGCTTTGGAAAAAATAAAATTTTTGATTTTGAAATTCTTTTCGAGTAAATGAAAAAATTCGCTTTAAAAATTTTTAATGTTATAAGAATTTACTTAAATGATAAGGATCTCAATAAAAATAGAGATATGATAAAATAAACCATGAAATCGTGAAAAAATTATCCTTTTTTCACTCTGAGTTATTCGCTACAAAAGATTTTCGGGATAGATAAATCTTTTTCTTAAAGGGATAGAATTTTAAAAGATTTTAAAAGTTTTTTAAATGACTTTTAAGAAGTAAAGATAAAAAAATAAATGACAATTTTAGGAAGAAATAATTTAGTAAAAAAAACCTCTATAAGAGTCCTTACCGTTTATAATAGATATTTTTAATTGTTAAAAAACTAATCTAAAATAGCTAAAAAATCTCTTTATAAAAATATGATCAATCAAATAGAAAAAATGAGGTACAATGCATCTGTAATAATAAATTTTAGGCCAATCTACAAAGAATCCAAAAAATTAATTAAACGAGGATCTAAATAATATATCTAACCTAACTATATCAAATATAAAAATAAAAACTTATTAATCAAGTTTAAAAAACTGTTTTATTATAATAATAAGAAAAACATTAAAAATTTAAAAAGATTAGCAAAAGTGCCTTGAAAAGAGCTTACTACGAGCAATTTATCTATTTTTTAGTTTGCGATAGAAATTAATTTAGAATAGAAAACGATTTTTTAAGAAAAAATTGTTATATTAAGTATTTTTTCTCTTCAAAATTTTTTCTAATTTCGTAATATTAAAATGAATAGCTTTAAAGATAAGCTTTCTGATTTTAAGCAACTTGAATATATCTACTATGTATATAGAAAATTGATTTTATTTATTAATCTAAAATTTTGAATTCCTAATGAAGCTATTTTATTAAAGTTGAAAACTTAAAAAAAATTGATTGATTATTTATCATATAAAAAGCATTTGCTAGTAAACTATATAAATAATTTGAATATATGCAAAATTATAAAAATCTTCACTTTCTTGTAAATTATTTTATACTTCCATCTAAAATAAGAATAAAATTATATTCTAATATTAAATAATAAGAATTACCAAAATGAAAGTGTAAATAATTAAGAAATTAATATAGTTTTGATTATATCAAAAAAGGTTAAAAGAAAAGCTTTAATCTTTTTTATTAATTAAATTAATATACAAAGTGTAATTTAATAACTATTATAATTATATCTATATGGGAAATATTTCGTACAATATAAAAAGAAACATATATAGCATAATAAAAAGCAAAGTTTCTACTAAGTTGATAATGCTAATAGCATTCAATTTCATAAATGATCTTAAAAATGAGCTATTTTTGTTATATTCTAAATTATTAGACAAATAAATTATAATTTATAACTTAAGCATTCCTTTAATAAATGCTTGCTTTAATATATAATATATTATTTTTTAATTTAAGATACTAAATATTCATAAACATAAAAACATTTAAAGTGCTTTATTTAGTAGAAGAGTTAAAAAACAACTAATTTAAATTTAAAAGATCTTATCAAAAAATTAAATTAAAATGTTTTAATATTCATTTTCTAATTAAAAATAGTTATTATTTTTTGTTCACTGATCTATTTTATTTATATTTTAAAGATTTTAATTATATGTTTTCATAATGTCTGAAAAAAGCTGAAAAATTGCTAGATTATTTAAAGATGAGAATAACTCTTAAAAACAATCCTTTTATAAGATAAACAGAAATAAGAGGAATTATAATTAAAAAAAATTCTAACAAACAAATTTATAAGACAAAAAATAAATTTTATAAGAGATCAATTAAGGTTGTGCAAGAATTTGAGAGCAAAAATATTACAGTTAATATAAAAATATTGTAATCCAAAAGCCATAGATGCAAAAATTTATGCTCAAATTAAACTACAAATATATTTATTATTTGGTAAATTAATCTAGAAATAAGAAATATGGTATTGCTTTAACAGATTTATTGAGAAATTTAATTTATCTTCAAATTTAATATCTTGTTTATTTATTATTAGATATATATATATATATAAAATGGCTTCTAAGAAATAACAGAACTTTGAACAAAACATTTAAACAGGAAAATTCTCTAAAAAATAAAAAAGCGAAATAATTACAATGAGTGAAAGCGAAAAATATGATTGATATGACGAACATTAACCATTTGGAAATCCAGAATTAAAAAAACTTCCGACACAAACTCAAATAGAAATATTATCTAAGTCATTAAAAGAGTTTATGTTTAAAAATAGATACCTGATAAAGTAGAAAAATTAGAAAAACTAATAACGTCTTTACTTGTGAAATAATATTAATAATCATAAGAAATAGAAAACAAACTGGAACAAAGAATTCTTTAAATTTAATAATAAATTCAGGTAACGCCATTTTCGTTTTAACAGAATTAATCAGATCCTATGGAAATAGAAAATGAAGCCTCAAATTAAAATAAACAGTAAACGTTTATTTAAAATAAGTAGTAAATTTAAATTAAATAAGTGTTACAGGAATAATAGTTTGAAAGAAGAATAAAATGCTACGTGTGCAATAAATAACACCAATGAAAATACTGCTACTAACTAAGCGAAGATTAAAGAAAGAATAAATAAGATAATTTTAGAAAACTATTTAGGATATATCCAACATAAAGCGGAAAAATTTATAGAAAAAAATTCTTTAATTCAAATCTTAATCCTTGGATAAATAATTAGGAACGCTACATGCAAGATGAAAACTATTCCGAATATTAAAGGATGGTGCGCTAATGAAGTGCTACACCGCTTAACTAAGCCTAGTAGAAATTCAAGACAAACTAATAGAGACAAGCTGATAGAATAGGTCAGATGGCTGACTACTAATGCTTTAACAAAGCTTTTTAACTTTTAACTTTAACTTTATAAAGCTATAAAGATTTTTAATTTTAAAGTTATGAGTCTAAATTAAAAAAAGTGTTAATTTTTTTAAATGTAAAATTAATTAAATCTGACTAGAATTTAATTATCATATAATATAAAGCAATATATTATTTCTAGGTTAAGTATCTATGTTTTAGCATAATAATCAAATAATTTTTATACACTAGCATATTTATTTTTTCTTTCATTAATCTTTAAATAAATCTGGAGAAAGAAATAAGTTGCAAGATTAACTATAAGACAGGTAAAATAGTTAGGAGGGTAAATAATTAAACTAACAAATAAACTTTTACTTTTAAATAAAAAGGCAAATTATACTAATGATTATTAAATTTACATTCCATTTAATCTATGAAACATTGTATTTTAAATATAATATAATTAAAAGTGATAAAGTATTATAACATTTATAAACTATAATTTTTAAATAAATTATTTTTGTTTATGAATATAAAGTGTATATATATATAATATTTGTGATATATTGCATATAGTTAAAAATTAAAGTTAATTATCTTTAATGGTAAAAAGAATTAATTTTATATATTTATACTATAATAAAGTAATATAAAATTAAAATTAATTAAATATAATAATTTAAATCTTATTAGTATCTTCTTTTTTAATACTAAGATTTACTTTATTTCCTCACTCATTTTTTTGTATTTTTATTAATATAATAAAGCTAATATAATTTATATTTATTTTATAATATAGATAATTATAATAATAAAAAATTAGCAGTTATTGTAAATTCTAGTTTAAAATTAAGTAACAAGTAACTATAATTTTTAAATAGGATACATAAATTTTATAATTTCTTTAATTTCTAATTATAGCTTAAAATAATATTATAGTTTTATTACATTTTTAATCATTTTACACATTAAATATTTTAAATTTTATATCTAAATTCTTTTTAATTTATAAAGATTTTGCTAAAGTTTAATGAAAAATTAATTAAAACTATTTTATAAAATATAAAAATTAATTATTTTAATATATAATAAGAAATTAAATATTTTTATAATAGATAAAAAGAATCCATTCATGATGCAAAATTATTTATTATATTCTTTATTTACTTTATAATTTCTTGTTTAAATTTACTATCTATAAATACATTTTTTTATATTACAAAGGCTTTAAAATGCTAGTCTCATTTTTTTTAATTTTTATATATATTTGAAAGTATGATAACCACTTGCTATAATATAATTAGAAAGAAATTTTCTTTGATAAAAGTATAAATATTACTTATCAACTTGATAGAGTTTTTAATTTATAAAAGAGATTTTTATAATTAGTTTCGCAGAAAATGTTTAAAAAATATTTTTAATAGAAAGGGATATTTTAAACTAAAAATAAGAAGGGATTTATGCTCTATTGATATAATTTATTTTATAAATAAATAATTTATTTTTTTAATTAGAAATTTATCAACAAATTTAATCTTATTTTATTTGTATTTCTATTGTTCTTAAATAAACTTTAAATCTTCTTATGTATTTTACCATAAATACATCCATAATTGATGAAAAATAGTAAAAATAAACTATCTTCAAATAGGCTGATTATAAAAATCTGAGAGTTAGAGAATTTTTTAGCATTTTTAGCATTTTTAACATTTTTATAGTTTTTATAGTTTTTTGTTGAATTTCTTTATTTAAAAAGTCAATCGATGCTAGATTTATAAGATTTTTATTTATAATATTTATCTTAGACACAATTATTGTTAAATATAAAATTTTAAATTATAATTTTTTAATTTTTTAAATTAATTAATTTATAATTTATTTTTTCTTTTAGTAATATTTTTAAATAATTTAATAAAAATGATAGTGTCAACTAAATAATTAGTAAATTTTATATTCATTTTTTATAGAAAAATTTAATTTCTTAAGTTTTCCTTATAATTTTTAATTTAACTTTTTATTAAACAAATAGAAAAATATTAATTTTCCTTATTTTAATTTAAAATATTATTCTTCATTAATAAGAAATGCAATCAAGGTTTTATTAAATATTTTATCTAGAGGATAAGAAAATTTCTTATTAGTCTCTAATTAAACCTATCTTTAAATAGTTAAAGTACTTAGAATATTTGCAAGTAAAGTTAAAGTAAAAAGGAATTTTGTTTTAAGTTTTTATGAATTAATATTACTAAATTAGTAAAGGAGGCTATAATATATTAAGCACTTGGTTTAAAGATAAATAGAGGACTTTAGATAAATGAATAATTGACTCTATTGAAGATTTAAGCTAGCTTTTCTTGGTTTAATTATATAAAAGAATAATGTTTTCTCTTTACTATTTATTTTAGTACATATAATTACCTAAATGCTTTATAGAACTAGTATCATTAATACTTTAAATTTAATATATTCTTATACTCACTAAAATAAACTTAGATCAATTAAGACTAAATTTTTTATAAAATGTACCTTTTATCAGCTTTCTAAACAAAAGTTAATTACAAAAGATAGTAAATAAAAAGGAATATATAAATATAATTTAAATTTAGGAAAATTATAAATAATCTAAAATTCAAACTTATTTTAATGCCTAAGTTTCAAATAATTCTATAACTATCTATATCATCTTTTTAGGTTTAAATCTTTTGTAATAAGATTAATAAATGGTGATATGCTATAAAGCAAAACATGAAGAATTGTTTATTAGGAACAGAAAGATATAGAATAATAGTAGACTAATAAAATGTATTAAGAGTAAATAATAATCTGTTAGATTAGTTTTAAATAGTTTATATTAGCTAATCTAATACTTATATTATCTCATACTTATTACAAAGAAACATATTATGTTAAGTTTACTCTTTCTATTAATTCAGAAAATAATAATAGAAGATAGTAAAAATATGCTTTCTTATAATCTTATAATTTTCTTAAGAGCAAACAACTTATTTTAATAAAGAGAGTATTAATAGTGTTAGCAATATAATATAGATTTGAATATAATAATAGAATTAAGTTTTTATCTTTAAATAATCTAGAATAATTTAGGTATTATTAATTAGAAATGATAATTACTAAAATAACATAAATAATAAATATTATTTTGCTATAAAAAGAGAAAGTTATCTAAATGTATTAATTATAACTAATCTAATATCTTTATTAATTAAAGAGAAATTAATTAATAACTAATAAAGCTAAAAGGATAAAATATTAAGTATTTAATAGACATAATTAAAATATTAAAGCTTATTTTAATAATAAAATTAAATATTACTATTTAATAATTGTAAGATAAAATTAGTGATACACCATTTTTAGTTAGTTCTTAATATTTACTTTCTATTACTTCTATTTATTACATTTATATATTTTTCTTAGAATCAACATTATAATAAATTATATTATTTTTATTATTATAAGAGAGATCTTTATAAATAAAAAGTTTTAATGAAATAGTAGTAAGAAAGTGGATAATTAAAAGATTTTATCTTATAAATTCTAAAAATACTTTATTTTAAATAATTTAATGTTTTTAATATTTATTCAAAATAATTATAAGAAACTTATTTTATTTACTTTTATTTAATTAGTAAAAAGCTTAAAGAAATATTTTTTTGATTAAATGTAAGTGAAAAGTAATAATTAATAGCAATAGGTTTTAAAAGAATTGTAATATTATATTTATAATTTAAATTAGTCTATAAAGAAATAATGTTTTCTTATTAAAAGTCTTTGATTTAAAGCACAAATAAGTTTTAATTAATTAAATGCATATTAAAGTTATTATAATAAGGATATAATTCTTCGTTATAAACTTTTGATAAAATAAATTATCCTTTTATTTAAAAGTAAAAGGATATAAAATAATTAAAATCTTAAAAGTTTATACACTATTAGTTTAATATCTTGTCTTGTTTTAAGACAAAAATAGAAAAATCAATGTTTTAGAAGATACTTATAAGTATGCTTAATAAATAATTTAATTGTTTAATTGTAATGAAATTAAGTAAGTAAAATTTATTGAGTTATTTTAATTAAATATTTATTGAAGTAAGTTATAAAAATTAAAATGGAGAAAAAAGAAAATCAATTTACTAAAAGTATTTTTTTAAGAAAACTCTTAAGAGCGAGAAGCCACATTTTAGGGAAAATATCTCTTCTTCATTTTAAGTATGAAATTCTGCCTAACTTATGCTACTAAAAGTTAGTAAATAAGATCAGTTATGACCAAAGTAAAGGTATTTCTTTAATATTTTTTAGACTAAGTCCTTACTGACACTTCAGCTGTTTTCTCTGTCGTCATATCAAGTGACCTGAATTGAATTGTATCAGGTTCAGCATATCCTGAATGTTCAATAAAGATCTGGAATTTCCAGACAGGTGCTCTCCTAAGAACTATAACAGGGCATACTAATATAATTCTCTCGGTAGTAATCTCCCCAGACTCTAGCTATATAGTATCAGGATCTTACGATAAAACCATAAAGATCTGAAACTTATAGACTGGTTCTCTCATAAGAACTTTAACAGAACATATTTCTACAGTTTACTCGGTAGTAATCTCCCCTGACTCTAGCTATATAATATCAGGATCTTCTGACAAAACCATAAAGATCTGAAATTTCCACAATGGAGCTCTCCAAAAAACTATAACGGGACATACTGGTTCAGTTTTATCGGTAGTAATCGCCTATGACTCTAGATATATTATATCGGGATCTGGTGATACAACTATAAATATCTGGGATTTCTAGACTGGTCAGCTTGTGCGAAATCTTACTGGGCATTCAGATTATGTTAGATCGGTGATAGTATCTAAGGATAATAGGTATATAATATCGGGTTCTGGTGACAAGAATATTAAAATATGGGATTTCTCTTCTGGTTAGTGTATTCGTACTCTTTAAGGTCACTCAAATTATGTATCAAGTATTCAGTTAAGTGTTGATTCAAGTGTTATCTTTTCTGGTTCATGGGACAGAACAATCAAGATCTGGAATTTTGATAAGGGTGAGTGTATCTAGACTTTGTAAGGGCATACAGATCCAATATACTCTATAGCATTGAGTGTTGACAATTGATGGTTGGTATCGGGAGGATTTGACAAGACGATAAGAAAGTGGAGAGTTTCGAGTTGAGTAACTTGCTATTTGACTTAAATAAATTTTACGATTAAAGATATAAGATATTGGTTATTCATTTAAATGAATGTTGAATGGTAATAATGTTTGTAGTTATATGAAGTGTTTGTTTTTTATATATTTATTAAAAGGTTGTATATTCTTAAATATTCTTGGTTTAAAAAAAAGGTTGAGTAACATAGGTTATAGAAATTAGTGAGGTATGTTGATTTAAAGTGGGTAATATTTAAAAATATTTTAAATATATCTTTTGTTAAATGAAGACGTATAATAAATTTAAGTTTAATTTTATGCTATAAAATTTTATAGATTTATTTTTAGATTTGGTAAAAATTTTAAGTTGAGTATAAATTTAATTTTTTTGTGGAGTAGTTAAAATATTATTTATAAGGTAAAGTTAGTTTATAATCTTGATTAATAATTAAAAAATTTAATTAAGTATTTTATTTTATTTATTTTATTTTAAATTAAATTTTGTTTTTTTATTATTTATTTTTTATGATTGACATTTAATATTAATTATTATTAATTATTATTATTAATTATTATTTATTATTACTATAAAATTTTAAATTTTATGTTTAATATTTTATGTTTCCGATTGGAATAAATTTTTTAATTTCTGGATAAGAAATTAAAAATTGGAATAAATTTTCAAGAAAAAATTTCAAATATAAAAGATTTTTGAGAAAAAAATAGGAATAAAAAAATTTTATATTCAAAATAGAATTTGGAAATCTATTTTGTCGAAATGGAATTTTGTAAAAATAAAAAACATTTTTTTTGTTAGGAAAATTTTTTGATTTGAAGAATTTTTAACAAAATTGTATTGTTTTTGATTTAAAAATATATTTTTGATAAGGTAAATTATTTTTGAAATTATAAAATCATTTATTGTTTATGCTTTAGAAAAATATACAATTTTTGATTTTGAACTTCTTTTCGAGTAAATGAAAAAATTCGCTTTAAAAATTTTTAATGTTATAAGAATTTACTTAAATGATAAGGATCTCAATAAAAATAGAGATATGATAAAATAAACCATGAAATCGTGAAAAAATTATCCTTTTTTCACTCTGAGTTATTCGCTACAAAAGATTTTCGGGTGGATAAATCCTTTTCTTAAAGGGATAGAATTTTAAAAGATTTGAAAAGTTTTTTAAATTACTTTTAAGAAGTAAAGATAAAAAATAAATGACAATTTTAGGAAGAAACAAAATCAGTAAAAAATACCTCTATAAGAGTGCTTAAAACTACCTTTTTTAATAGATATTGCGAATTTAAAAAAATAACTAATCAAAAAGAACTAAAAAATGTCTTTTTAAAAATATGATGAATCAAATAGAAAAAATGAGGTACAATAAATCTGTAATAATAAATTTTAGGCCAATTTACAAAGAATCTAAAAAAAAGTAATTAAGCAAGGATCTAAATAATATATCTAACTTAACTATATAAAATAAAAAAACAAAAATTTATTAATCAAGTTTAAGAATATTCTGTTTTATTATAATAATTAGAAAAACATTAAAAATTTAAGATGAGTAAAAGAGTTTTGAAAAGAGCTTACTACGACTAACTATCTGTTTTTAGTTTGCGAAAAGATGTTAATTTAGAAGAGAAAAATTAGTTTTTAAGAAAAAATTGTTATATTAAGTATTTTTTCTCTTAAAAATTTTTTCTCATTTCGTAATATTAAAGGAATAGCTTTAAAGATAAGCTTTCTAATTTTAAGCAACTTGAATATATCTACTATGTATATAGAAAATTGATTTTATTTATTAATCTTAAAATTTGAGATTCTAATGAAGCTATTTTATTAAAGCTGAAAGCTTTTTTAAAAAATTGATTGATTATTTATCATATAGAAACATCTTTTAGTAAACTATATAAATAATTTGAATATATGCAAAATTATAAAAATCTTCACTTTCCTGTAAAGTATCTTATACTTCCATCTAAAATAAGAATAAAATTATATTCTAATATTAAATAATACGAATTACCAAAATGAAAGTGTAAATAATTAAGAAATTAATATAGTTTTTATTATATCAAAAAAGGTTAAAAGAAAAACTTTAATCTTTTTTATTAATTAAAATAATATACAAAGTGTAAGTTAATAACTATTATAATTATATCTATATGGCAAATATTTCGTATAATATAAAAAGAAACATATATAGCATAATAAAAAACACGTTTCTACTAAGTCGATAATGCTAATAGTACACAACTTCATAAATAACCTTAATAATGAGCTATTTTTGTTATATTCTAAATTATTAGACAACTAAATTATAATTTATAATTTAAGCATTCCTTTAATAAATATTTGATTTAATATACAATATATTATTTTTTAATTTAAGATACTAAATATTCATAAACATAAAAACATTTAAATTGGTTTAATAAATATGATTTTTAAAAGATTAAGCACTTATTTAAATTTAAAATATCTTATCAAGAAATTAAATTAAAATGTTTTCATATTCATTTTCTAATTAAATAGTCATTATTTATTGTTCATTTATCTATTTGATTGATGTTTTAAAGATTGTAATTATATTTATTCATAAAGTATGATATCAACTGAAAATTGCTAGATTATTTAAAGATAAAAACTTAATTCTTAAAACAAATCTTTTATAAGATAAACAGTAATAAGATGATATTATAGCTTAAAAAGAAATTTTTTTCTTGCAAATTGATTTATAAAACAAAACTTATTTTTATGTGAGATTAATTGAAGATGAGCAAGAATTTGAAGAAATATAAAATAAATAGGTTATAAGATGCAACATATCGTCAAAAATATTTAGAATCTTTCCTGCAAATTTATCTAGAATTCTTTTAGATAGATTAAGATAATCTTGAAGTTTAATATAAATTTATAAAAGTAACATATAATACAATGATGATTAAACATTAGGATCCTTTATTCCAGACTCAAGTTATAACAAATTTCCTCAAGATCTTACTAAGAAATATGTAGGCCTAAAAGGGCTAACTCAGTATATAAGAAGTATACATTATATCTGGAAGAATAAACAAATAAGTAACTAATCTTCATGAAAAAGTGAAACAAATTTGGAAAGACTTCAAGTCTAATTTGTGAAAGTTTGAAAAAATAAAGCAAAAAAGAAACTTTTACTTCTAAATGGAGATTCTAAAGAAATATTTTCGCATACTAAGAAAATTAAAAAGCCTAAAATAATAAATTAAATGAACTTTAATTAAGAAATCAAAAATAAATCCATTGATTCATGGAAGAATTTATTTTTAAAAAACATTCTAATCTAACTAAATAATAAATAAATCTTAGTAATTAAAAAATAGATAAAATATAAGATAGTATTTAGGAAATTAAAGATTATCAACTCTCATATTTATAAGGATTTTATCTTTTTACCATACAAGAAATACAAGTAATTATAAAAGAAATTACAAATGGAAAAGCAGCTGTTTCAGCTTGAATAAAAGGTGAACTTCTGAAATATGGTGGATAATATTTGTTAATAATTCTTCACTCTTTTCTGAATAATATGTTAAGATTTGTAAGAATCCCTTAGGAATTAAATACATTGTCGGTAATTCCAATATTAAAAAAAGGAAATAAAGATGACTGGAAAAACTGACTACCTATTTCTCTTATTAATATTATTATAAAACTATATGATAAAGCTTTAACAAAAAGACTATACAATCTGATTTATTAGAGAAATTTGATTCACCCTTCATAAATAGGATTTATAAAAATCAGATAAACAACTTATTAAATTTGAATAATATAACAAATAATTGATAACTATCGGAAACGTGCTAAAGGTAAGTATTTTTACATAAACTCACTTAAAGATCAAAGTTATCAAATCTGAATGCATCTAAATTTTAAAGAAACATTAGAAATAATAAAATTTAAATTTATGATTAGATAATTAACCAATTATTTAAAAGGAACTAGTAACATATTTAGATGTAATGCTACATTAGAAGAAGAATTTTAATCCTCATTGCAGAGAAGTCGCGCTCAAGTATTTAGCTGCAATGAAAAAAGCTGTTTTTTAACTAATGAAATATAAGAATGTGATTTCTTGACATTTTAAAACTTTATGCAAACTTTTTACACTACCTAAAGTAGCATATGGAGGAGAGCTAGCACCATGGTGTATTCAAAAAGGAATAACTGGAGTTTTGAATAGAATTGAATCAAGTATGAGAATGATTTAAAGAAAAGCATTTTAAACAGCAACTTCAACATTAATAAGTTATGTTTCATAGATTTAAACTGGTTATCTTTCAAACACATTATGGCAATAAATTTGTTTAAATTCTATTATAAAATGAAATAAGAAAGTATTGATTTTTCAACATCGACAATAGGCTCTCTTTTCGTTACCAACTGAAAAAAAGAATTTCAATGCTATGATCTAGTTTAGCAATTATCAGACCTCTATAGTATAGACCTGTAGAATTCCAAGATTAGTACAAATTAACAAATTTTTACTAAATATATAAGAGAAAAAATACAACAATATTTCGATAATATAGCTTCTCAAAAGTTTAAGAGAATGAAAAAAGTTAAAATATATACTAAGCAGTTTCGTATCTTAACTAATTTCCAGTAATTACTTACACTAAGTTGAACAAATAATTTAGATAAGAAATTATTAGTATATATAAACTTAGAACCCAATCTTATAATTTTAGAAAAGATCTTTAAGATCGTCATTATCCTATTGATAATCCCTACTGTATGTGTGAAGAGTATGATACATTCAAGCACATTTTTAGATGTATGTACTATTCTAATATAAGAGATTGACTATCGTAAAAGATTGGGAATTATGACTTAAGCCGCTTTATAATATATGATTAAGGACTTATAAACTTCTTTCCAAAGTCTTATTTGGGATATTTAGATTTATAAATAAAAGTATTTCACAAGAAACTTATATCAAGAAGATTAGAATTATTAGAAATGGAAAAAGTAAATAAGGAAAACTTAAAAGAGAGACTATAACAAGAGTAATTAAAAATTGATGAGATCAAGATTATATTAAAAAATATTAAAAGCATTTACTAATGTCTATAAAAGGAAGCAATTCATGCAGTTATAGATGTCAAAAAACTCTTTTAATTTAAAATTTATATAAACAGTTTCATAGCTTTAATTTATACCATTTATTTTTATAAATAAATATTAAAATTTAAGTTCTAAAAACTAATTAAATTGCTAATGAAGCCATTTAAAGAAATCTTTATTTAACTATAATTAATAAAACATAGATAATATAAAGGAAGAAATATTTTAAAGGAATTTAAGTTTTAAGTAAACCAAAGGAACTTTAGCTTTATTACTTTAATAATATAAAATTCAAATGATGGCAAAATATAGTTTAAAATAATCCTTTATAATAGTAAGATATTAATATTAAAAATACTATATCAAAAATCTAAAATAATTCAATAATTATATGCTTAGCTAGAATTAATTATCTTTGTATAATTAAAAATTAATAAAGAGGAAGCTTTTCATAATTTTGATATGAATTTAAATAATTGGTTAACAATAAGCATTTGATTACTAGATTATAAAAATATAAAAGTTCTCATTTAATAATTAATGTCTACAATAATTAAAACAATAATTTAGTAAATTAAAAAGTAAATATAGTTAAACATATCTTTAGAGATAACTGTATAAAATAAAATTAATAAAGAATTATCAATAATTATAAATTTAATGAATGTATAATTTTTAGTTCTAAGTAATATAAGTAATTATAATAATAATCTTAACTAACTTTTATTATATTTTAAAGTTAAGTATAAATTATTAATTTATATAAATTTAATTAAACTTATTATAATTATGTAAAATTAATTATTTTATAATTGTCAGTTAAATAAATTAAAATATAAGCAATTATTATTAATTTGCTAATAATAAGAAAATTATACTTACATAAAATATTTAACTATAATTAAATTACTTTATTTCTTTTATTTAAAAATATATTTTAACTAAAACTATCCTTTAATATTATAAATACTAAAAGATTAAATTTTATTTATCCTATCATTTTTATTATTTATATATATATCAACAATTATATTAGAAAATTCCCATATTTTAGCTTAAAAATAATAAAATAAATGATAATTATTAAAATAATTTATTTTATTTTTAAAAATTAATAAATAAAAAATCTTATTTATTATTTAAAAATTTAAATAATAAGTCATAATAATAAACTATAAGAGTTTAAATATTTTAAATATTGAGTCATAATTGTATAATTTTTGGCATTTAACCATACAAATTATGCTAAATTTAAAAGTTTCTATATTTCATTCATGGTTCTCTTTCACTCTCATCTTGATAAAGAATTTTTTAGCTCCTTAAATCTGTTTATGGGTTTTTAATATAATCCATTTTCTCTTCACTCTAGTTCTTAAAATCTCTAATGTTCTTCTAAATAATATTGATGAAATATTTTTATGTACTTATCTAATTTAATTATCTTATCTTTTGTAAACTATTTATTAATATAGTTTTAGTCATATAAAACAAGTCTTTTACACTATTTTCTATTAATTATTTTAAATTTATTAAAATTTTTTTAAATATCTGTAAAAAGATTACGTTTGAAAATGTGCTCAAATGTATCAAATTCCTATCTACTTAAGCAAAGTTTTTTTTAATTGAATTTTGATATATAGATGATTCAGTTAATATTAAAAATTATATTTTTAGTAATTAGTTTTTAGATTGAAATAGTTTCTTAAATTAGATGCCTATTGTATCTAGCGTATATTATTAAAGAGAAAACGTTTTATGTATCTTTTATTAAATCAATAAATCTTTTTACTGTTGATATGACTTCATTTCTTTAAAGGCATTCTTAGAATAAATTTTTTATTTTAAATATTGCTATGCTTATTAAACTCTTTGAAATCATCAATTATAATATCTATTTGCAAATATTCATAAGTAAGTAAGGTTTTGATTATCTTGACAATTCTTAATTTAAAAAAATAGATATCTTACTTCAGATTTATTTCTTTGCTCTGATTTTGAGATTAAAGATTAAATGGTGTAATTTTTATCTTTTTATTAAGTAGAATTATTTTTGCTAAATTGGAGCTAGCATTGCTGATATTATAATGAAAGGTAAAAATAAACTAGTATTCCCAACTCTAGTGCAATATTTAATGACTTATAGATAGCTAATCTAAATCTTTCTCTTACACATGTTGTTCTTAAATTTAAATTTAACTAAAAGAATCTTTAGACATCTTTTCATTGTTGGAATTAATTCCTTCAATTAAGATGTTATAATGTTTTTAAAAAAATTTTCAACTCAAACATTTTCTAGTTCATCTTCTTCTTCAGCTTTGTTATCTTCGTTATCAGTTTATTCATTCTAATCTTCCACTTGCTCATCTTTTTCTTCTTGTTCTTCTTTTCCTTCCTTATTTTCATTATTCTCTCCATCTTTATCTTGCTCTTTCACTTCTTTACCCTTAGTCTCAGAACTTTCTTATTATAAGTTTTTTTCTAATTCGAATAATTCTAATCTCCTTTTAAGTAACATCCTATGGAAAATTTTAATTTGCAGATCAATGTATTCTAATTTGTTTTTTGGAAATTAATTGATATAATTTGGTCATAGGTTATTAATTTTTTAATTTCGCATTTTCCAATTTTTGCTATAGACCATTCTCACATATCTATATAGCAATCGCATTCCAGAATATGTTCAAATTAATCAAATCTCCACACATAAAATGGGAATTCTCAACTAAATAATGTCTGTCTTAAAGATCCTTGCGAAAGTTGCAACTTTAGGTTCTGAGTTTGTATATACTAATTATTTCTTTTCGATATTATTTATTTAGTTTTGGATAGGTAATTTACGGGAATTATTATTATTATTCTAATTATTCTATAAATAACTTTGCAGTGGGCATCCTATTTAGTCTTTTAATAGTTACTATGTTGAATCTTACTTTTAATATATTTTGTAAGAGTATTAAAGCTACTATTATATTCCTAATTATTAATATTTATTTCGTAACATTCAGATAGTCTTGTTACTTAATCTCTATATTAATATCCTTCTTACCAATTGTTCTTAAAAAGGGAATTACTTATTAATTAATTCTTCCTAACTACGCGTGAGTTTCTTTATATACTTAATTAGCTCTTTTAACTTCAATATACTTCTTTATGAGGTCTTTTGTAAGTTTATTATATTTAGGGTCTGGAATAAATGAACCTAATATTACATCTGCATTATATTATATATTGCGTTTAATACATGAGTATTAATCCTCTAAATTATTCCTATCAGATTAAATAAATTCATTATAAGTTTCAAAAAAAGATTCTTAATATTTTTATCTGTCAATAGGGTCTTGTAGCCTGCTAATTTTATATTTTCTTTAGGTAATTATGTCCTAATAGAGAATTGTGTTGAAGAGAAAATTTACCGTAATTGGTATGTGATCAGTAAATAGTTAGTTATAATGAACCTAGAAGTTTTCAAATTGATTAATATTCAGGTGATTGTTTATTACAATATAGTCATTGCAATACATAAAATATGTTCCTTTATGTATGCAAGTGTTGCTGTTCATATTATTTACTATTTCAAGATACTTCTGAATAAGAAATTCCTAGAATCTGTTTGTATTATCATAGTCATTATTAGGATTATCTCCATAATCTTATAGGGGGCATTGAAATCTCCCATTAGAATATGTGGGTTATTTGGGAATTGATTAAGTAGCAAATTAATATAGTCATATGCTTGGTCTTTTATGTTCTCATTTTAGCTATTATCTGGCATGTAACAGGACATAATAAATATATTATCTAGTTTGGCTATGATAAATCGATTCTAGGATATATCAATTATATTAGTTTCTTCAGTACTACTGAGTTCTTCTTTAATAACTAGACATATACCTCCTCCTTTTCCTGAATTTTTGTAATAAGTCCTATAACCTTATATTAATATTGGATGAAAATCTTGTTTTTACCAAGTTTCATTAATTGAAAAATGTCAATACTATTTTCTCTTATGAATTCTTCTACTTTATATAGTTTACTTGCTAATCCATTTATGTTGACATGTCCAATCTTAATTTGATTGACGCTACTTCTTTTTTAGTGATTATCTTGATCTAAAATAATTTGTTTTCCTTGTTGATTTAGTTAAGAGCCTCCTTTCCACCCAGGTTCATAAATTAAAATTTCTTTTTTTGTCCACTGATTTCAAGATGAACATATTTTTTAATGTTATTTATTTTAGTCATAAAATTAAATTATAATATAGAGATATTTTCTGCTATATATCTTTAATAATCTCTTATCAATATTAATTTTAACTATTTGACTGTAAATCTATCCTTTATCAAGTTCTTAGTCAAGTACAACGTATCTGTTTTAAATATAGTTTAGAAATTAGTTCTTCTTCAAAAGTTAGATAATGTAAAGTCTCTTAGCTATTTTTAATTAGCATTGTAATTTTTTATAAAATCCTAATTTTGTTCCATTTTATTGATATGCTATTTAGTAGATGGAAAATATGGATCTGGATATTTTCTCTTTAATTAATTTATAGAATCTTATTCCAAAGAATTTCTTAAGTATCCTATTTTAGATTTTATAAATGAGAGTTGTTGAAAATCTAAAAAGATTATTCACAGAATTTTATGGATAGAAATGTTAAATTGGAAGAAATTTACTACTTTAAAATTTGGCTCTATTTCAGATTTTTCATTAAAGTACATTTTTCTGATGCAACTTTATCAAAAGCTTTGATTTAATTGATTAGTTGCTCATTTAGTTTATCATATTTTTTCTACAATTTTATGTATTTAGAATCAATAAAGTCGCACTAGGAAATTTAATCCAAATGTAGTAGGTCTGTTCCAGTAGTCGTATCTAAATTCTAAATAATTGTTTTTTTTTATTTTTTGATCACTGGATTAAATTTCAACCTGTGTGTAATCATTCTATAGTTAAGGTATTTTTGTTTATGTGAAAGCATCTTTAAATTCTTGGATATACTTATTTTTTTACAAATGTAATGAACTTAATATTCTTTAATAATCCAATTCTTTAAGTTATAGATTCTATTAAAGATTATTACATAAATCCTATTTCTAAGAATATTTCTTTTCTCATTTAAAGTTTAAAATTTAAAGTTAGCTTTATAATATTTATACTTAATCAGTTACTTTTTAATTTTAAGATTTCAGTTATTAATTATAATTACAAATATAGTTAATTCAAGTTCAATATTAGTTTTTTATTATCAAACTTCTTAAAGTAGTTACCAAATGTATTTTTATCCAGAAAATTACTATTAGTAGAATGAAATTTATTATTTTAAATATTCCTATTTTGAATATAATAATTATTCTTCAGTTTATGTTTGATCCATTTCTAATTTTATCTATTGCGTTTATGCTTCTTAATTTATAAAAACTCTATTATTAGTTTAAGTTCTTTATTCAATACATTTTATTATAAAATCTGTTTAAACAGTTATCTCTTTAGAATTAACATAAGTTGTTTATACTGATTATTCTTGAACTATTATTTACTCTTTGGATTAAAATGAAAACTAATTCCTCTCAAATTTATATTGAAAAGCTTTCTAAAGTAGTTATTAATTATGTTTTAAAATAGAAAGATATTATTTATAAGTAACATTATCTAATGAAAATTGTTAATTTTAATCTTCTAATTTAAAACTATTAATAGGTTACTTTTTAATGTTATAATATTTAATTATTTTTTAAATAGCTTTTCCTAATAATATTATAAGTCAAATTTTAGTAACTAGTTTTATTTTTTTGTATTTCTAATTAATTTTATTAATATATGCTTTATAATATGCTTTTGATGATTCTTAGTTATTTATCAATGGTTTATTTTTCTAGTTAGTATTTTGTTTCTGTACTATCTAATTTTTAATTTAATAAAAAGTTCTTATCTATTAGTCTTTATATATCATATTTAAGTACTTTTATTTATTAAATAAACTAATTTTCATTAAATTAATTATTAAATGCTTAATTTTATATTGCATTTATCGGGCCACCATTTTATTAAAGTTGTTTATTTTGATTCTAAAGATCAGATAAATAGTGATACTTTGAATTAACAGAATTAATATTATTGTCTTACTTTTAACTGTTTTTATTAATCGAATTACTGGTTACTATTATTCAAAAATAAATCAAAGTTTACGTACTTTTTGGCTATTGTAAAAGTATATTTTTATTTAATATTTAATTAGATTTGAAAGTATATCTTAAGAGATCGGAGTGTCTTAGATAATATCTTAATTTTTAGAAAATTTTTGGATGATCTTTTTTGTATCTTCGGCATAAGTATTTTAGGCGTTTAAACTAGTTTTCTACCTAAAGGTTTATTTTTCTTTCAATAGATGCTACAATTGATGTCCACGATGAAGAGAATTTCGAAGAGATTTCAGTGGAACCCGTAAGAGTTTATTTTCTAGTTTTTGACTACAGATATTTAGTAATTTTATAAATAAATCCATTATTATGTTTACTTATTTGATTTTTAGCAACTCTAATTCTTTTATTTGGAGATTTTTATACACCTGCCTGTGCTTTATCTACGAGTTTGAAGCTTCTTTATAATCAATTAAAGAAAAGTCGCTAGTTAAAACTAGTGAATTTTAAGTATTTTCATTTTTTTTACTTTAAATTGGTGCTTATAATGATATAATAATTACACCACAATTATATAGTTTCTTTGTATACATGTATTTAACTTTACTATCATTCATTATTTCAAGATCATTTTGTAGGAGAAATTCTTATAATCTATATGTATTATCAAATTATTTTCAGGATTGTATACAAAACCTTATAAAAGAGTGTTGAAATTTCCCGTCAGTATATGTGGCCTCTCATCAAACTTATTTAGCAATGTGTTAAAAAGTTCATAAGCTTAATCTTTGATATCTTAATTTAAAAACCATTGTTAAAAATTTTTATATCTATCAAAAATCTAACCCTTTTTTTTTAATTTATCCATCCCGAAAATCTTTTGAAGTGTAAGACTCAGAGCTAAAAAATAAAAAATAATTGTTCCCAATTTCATTCTTTACTTTCTTTTCTCTCTTTTTAATTGAGATCCTTTTCAATTAAGTAAATTCTTATAAAATTTAAAAATTTTATCACTAGTTTTTTCATTTACTTGAAAAGAAATTCAAATTTTTTAAATTTTAGTTCCAAGTAAAAAAAAATTAATTTTTATCAAAAACATAAACAATAACTTTTTTTTATCATTTCAAAAAAATTAAACTTATCAAATTTTTTTTCTTGAAATAAAAGCAATACAAAATTTGCTAAAATTTTTCAAATCAAATATTTTTCATTAAAACAAAAATAAGTTTTTTCATTTTTACAAAAATACCATTTTAAAAAAAGATTTACAAATTCTAATTATACTAAGAAATTTTTTAAATCCTATTTTTTTCAAAAAGCTTTTATATTTGGAATTTTTTTTGAAATTTTATTCCTAATTAGAATTTTTTATCCCGAAATAGATAAATTTATTCTGTGTCGAAAATTTTTGGTAGTGTAAAACACTAAGCAAAAAAACAAATTTTTCATTTTCATGAAATTCATACTCTAAAATTGGAAGATTAATAAAACCTACTATCAGAAAATTTTTTCTCAATCGGAATATTAAGCATAAAATTAAAAATTTTATAATTAATAATAATTAATAATCAATATTAAATATCAATCATAAAAAACAAAATTTAATTTAAAATAATTAATATTAAATACTTAATTAAACTTTTTAAATTATAATCAAGATTATAAACTTACTTTGCAAGTACAAATAAATTTTAACTACTTCGCAAAAATAATGGGATTTATACTTTACTTGAAATTTTTACAAAATCTAAAAATAAATCAATAAAATTTTATAGCATAAAATTAAACTTTAACTTATTATACATCTTCTTTTACCAAAATTATATTTTAAATATTTTTAAACATTACCCACTTTAAATCACATACCTCACTAATTTCAATAACCTATATTACTCAACCTTTTTTTTAAACCAAGAATATTTAAGAATATATAACCTTTTAATAAATAAATAAAAAACAAACACTTCATATAACTACAAACATTATTACCATTCAACATTCATTTAAATGCATTACCAATATCTTATATCTTTAATCGTAAAATTAAATTAAGTCAAATAGCAAGTTACTCAACTCGAAACTCTCCACTTTCTTATCGTCCTGTCATATCCTCCCGATACCAACCATCTATTATCAACACTCAATGCTATAGAATATATATAATCTTTATGCCCTTACAAAGTCTATATACACTCACCCTTATCAAAATTTCAGATCTTGATTGTTCTGTCAACAGAACCAGAAAATATAACACTTGAATCAACACTTAACTGAATACTTGATATAACATCTGCGTGACCTTGAAGAGTTCGAATACACTAACCAAAAGAGAAGTCCCATATCTTAATAGTCCTGTCCCGAGAACCAGATATTATATACCTATTATCCTTAGACACTATCACTGATCAAACTTAGTCTAAATGCCCAGTAATAGTTCGCACAAGCTGGCCTGTCTAGAAATCCCAGATCTTTATAGTTGTATCACGAGATCCCGATATAATATATTTAGAGTCATAGGAGAGTACTACCGATATAACATATGAAGTATGTCCCGTTATAGTTCTTAGGAGATCACCATTGTGGAAATTTCAGATCTTTATAGTTTAGTCAGAAGATCCTGATACTATATAGCTAGAGTCATAGGAGATTACTACCGATCTAACTATATCAGCATGTCCCATTATAGTTCTTTGGAGATCACCATTCTATAAGTTTCAGATCTTTATGGTTGAATCACCAGATCCTGATACTATATAATTAGAGTCTGGAGATATTACTACCGATAAAATAGTAGAAGTATGCCCCGTTATAGTTCTTAGGAGAGCACCTGTCTGGAAATTCCAGATCTTTATCGAATTTTCAGGAGTTCCTAAACCTGATACAATTCAATTCAGGTCACTTGATGTGGCTACCGACCAAACACGTGAAGTGTGTCCAGTAAGGATTTAGTCTAAAAAATATTAAAGAAATACCTTTACTTTGGTCATAACTAATCTTGTTTATTAGCTTTTAGTAGCATAAGTTGGGCAGAATTTCATACTTAAAATGAAGTAGAGATATTTTCCCTAAAATGTGGCTTCTCACTCTTAAGAGTTTTCTTAAAAAAATACTTTTAGTAAATTGCTTTTCTTTTTTCTCCATTTATTTTTTATAACTTACTTCAATAAATATTTAATTAAAATAACTCAATAAATTTTACTGATTTAATTTCAATACAATTAAGCAATTAAATTATTTATTAAGCATATTTATAAATATCTTATTTCTTAAACATTGATTTATTAATTCTATTTTTGTCTTAAAACAAGACGAAATATTAAATTAATAGTGTAAAAAACGTTTACAATTTTATTTATTTTATATTTTTTTACTTTTAAATAAAAGGATAAATTATTATATCAAAAGTTTTATAACGAAGAATTGTATCCTTATTATAATAACTTTAATATACATTTATTAGTTACTACTTATTTGTGCTTTAAATCAAAGACTCTTAATAAGAAAACCTTATTACATTGTAAACTAATTTAATTGATAAATAAAATATTACCATTTTTTTAAATCTACTGCTATTAATTATTGTTTTTTCACTTACATTTAATCAAAAAAATGATTTCTTTAAGCTTTTTACTAATTAAAAAAATTAAATTAAATGAGTTTCTTATTAATTAGTTTGAATAAATATTAAAAAACATCAAATTATTTAAAACTAAGTATTTTTAGAATCTATAAGATAAGCTCTTTTAATTACCCACTTTCTTACTACTATTTAATTAAAACTTTTTATTTATAAATGTCTCTCTTAAAATAATAAACTAATATAATTAATTACTTTTGATGTTGATTCTAAGCAAAATGTATAAATGTAATAAATACATTTAGATAACTTTCTCTTTTATAGCAAACTAATATTATATTTATTATTTATGTTATTTTTGTAATTATCATTTCAAACTAATAGTACCTAAATTATTCTATATTATTTAAAGATAAAAACTTAATTCTATTATTCTATACTTATCCAAAAAACATAGTTACCACTATTAATACTATCTTTATTAAAATAAGTTGTTTGCTATTAAGGAAATTCTAAACTTTTAAGAAAGAAAGTATATTTTTAATATATTCTATTAATATTTTCTGAATTAATAGAAAGAGTAAACTTAACATAATATGTTTCTTTGTAATAAGTATGAGATAACATAAGTATTAGATTAGCTAATATAAGCTATTTAAAACTAATCTAGCTGATTATTATTTACTCTTAATACATTTTATTAGTCTACTATTATTCTATATCTTATTTTTCCTAATAAACAATTCTTTATGTTTTGCTTTATAGCACATCATAATTTGTAAATTCTGCAATACTGGAGTATAAGACGAAACTCCCACCATAATTACATGAGAATAATATATGGAAGAAAGAGAAAGATGTAAATCTTAATTGTACAACATTTACCTCAATAACAGGTTAGAACTAATAGATCTACTAAACTTTGAACTAATACACATAATATAAGGCAGTTACAAATTTGATTACTGAATACGTAATAAATAAGAAAAACTGAAGTAATAAATAGACTTTATAGTAAAATATTACATAAAGAAATATTAAAAAAAGAAAGAAAAGATACACTGAAAGAATTTTATCATAATAAAAAGTAATTGGCAAATATTTTTTTGGGATCTAATGAACATACGTTATTATATAATGAATTAACTAAACAAAGAAAATAGAAACTAAGCAAGGAAGAGCAAGAGGAATTTTAGAGAAAAGTTGAATATAATCTAAGATAAGTGTAAAAAGATTAAAAAACAGTAAAAATGAATTAAGAACACAAATTTAGCATAAAAAAATTAAAAAAAAATTATGTTATCTTAATTAAACGCCAAGTATAAGCTAAAATTATATCTTATTTTAACCGTTTATCTTTATTTAAATTGTATTAGATTGCATTATCTCATTTCTATGCTCAGATACTCTCATCAATTATCATTATAAAATCAATTAGCTAAACTAAAATTAAGTTTCTAATTATTTTAATCAATCTATTTCAAACTAAAATTAAATCTCTAACAACTAAAAACAGGCTTCCTTATATAAACTAAACCTTTAAAAATTACTTATTTATACTAAATTTACTATCTCTCTTAATATTAAGTCTTTAGCTTTAACTCACTTTACATCTCTTTAACTAAGACTAACAATTTATTCTAATAAGTTATTTTACTATATAATTAAGGATCTCATTTTTAATCATGCTAGGTGTTGCTATTTAACAATAAAATTAAAGCTAGTTAAACATTTATCAAGAAAAAGATAACAGGGATAATATGATTAAAAGCTAATGAATATCTATAATCTAATAAAATAAGAACTTCATTAAATTAACTAAAATAAATTACATCTAGAAAATTTATAACTAAGTAAATTATATTTAAGTTAAAGCTGGAATTGGAGATTGCAATTTTGATGAAAATTACCTTCAAAAGCTGAAAAATTGTATGAAATAGCTATTGCATAAAACAATTTTAGTAAAGATAAATCGAATAAAACAAAGGATAAAATGAGAGAAACAGCAATAATAAAAAGATAAATTTAAGAAAAAAACTGAGATGCTATAAAATTAAAAGAAGGCCTAAATATATAGATAAAGTTATTTTGTATAATTTTTCTGCTAGATATCAGCGCTAAAAGAAAAAGAAATATAATACATGCTGAATATAAACATAACTATGAAAAGAAAACTAGAAAAAAAATTGAATAACCATAAATTCAAGCAATACTTGTTTCTAATGAGTAGAACTTACATTTGATATATCACTGTAGAAATTCGAACAAAACTTAAAAGAACAAGAATTAGATCTCTAATTGCGATTTATAAAGATGTTATGATAATTTTGAGTGCGTGCTTTGGCTTATTTAAGCCTTTAGAGTTTTTTCAAACTTAAATTTTAATTTATTTTTTTACCTTTATTTATTCTAACAAAATTAATTGCATATTTTTTTATTTCTTAGTGTTTCTCAATTAAATTTGTACATTTTCATAGCTCTTCTATTTCTTAACTTTATAGTTTTTGCATTAAAAAATTCCAACAGCTGAGAAATATAATATCTAAGAATAAATTTTAGGATATTAATTTGAAGATCAATGAAGACTAATTTATATAAGCAGGGTATTATCTTTTAGTACCTATAGGTATTAGTTTATTTTCTTAAATTTCTTTAATAATTAATATTCCTCTGATTTATTATAAATTTTACTTTCTTTATTAAAACTTTCTTCAATTGATGAATTAATTAGTCTTATTATCTTACCAATTGAGATTCTAATTAGCTTTATGCTTCTAATTTTTCTAAATTTGCAAATACTTACTCTTTTATTATTTATGCATCTTGCAATTTAGATTATCTTTCATATTATTACATTTTATATACAGTTCCGTCTTTTATAAATTTTACTTCTCATCTAATCTCCAATGAGATATTTCTATAGTAATGTTTGTTGTATAGGTAAATATGCAGGCTAATTTTTTTATAATTGGAGTCTTGGGCTATCTATGTTCTGTTTACTTAAAAAGCTTAAATTACTTTAATACTTTTAATAATTTAAGACTTCACTGTAATGAAGAGTTATTAATGAACTCTTTTCTTGGCTCTATTTTAATAAATAAGCACTTACATTTTATTAATTTTTAATTTAAATTTATTTAATTAATTTCAACTAAAAAAGTTTTTGGACTGGAAACTCCTTTCCGATTGCACAACCCGACGCTCTCTTTTTATGGAATAACGGGGATATCCTGCTGTGCTCCAAGCACAGCTGCTAGGGAGCTCCATCGCTATGAGCAGCCAGGCTTCAAGCCCCTACCAAGAGCGGATAATCTCAAAGACAGTGTTCCCTTCAGAAAATGACTCTGACCAGGGACTTTCTCAGCGACAGGAAAGGAACTTGTTCCTAGTCATAAAACCAAAAAGTTTAGTCACGAAGGTCATTCTCAGCTCCTACCATCTTTTCAATTATATTTAAATTTATTAAAAGAAGAAAAAAGTAAATCCTTAGTTTATAGAAGCAAGTAAATCATTATCAACTTAATAAAACTCACTAAGCGATTTTATTAGCTGTAGAGACTAAATGTTATTATAGATGAGTTATAGAATCAGCTAAACCTTTTATTATTGTGATAATATTCATAAGTAAAATGTGAACAGTTAACTTGCAAGATTGAGGAAGATATTTAATTCTTAATAGAATAATATAAACATTAGAATAACAAATGAAGACTAATATATGAACACTTTAATATCATTAATATGTATAATTATAACCTAATTTAAATAAAGCTTGAAGGTGTAAATTTCAAGTTCCACTGAAAATTCTTAAATGGTATCATGCTGAGATATTAATTCTTAAAAATACCAGACTTAACTTAAAAAGACAATTTTTAAACAGAAAGGAAGATTCCAAATAAGATGTTTAAAAGCATTGAAGTTAATTAAAGGGTTTATCTGAAAGTTGTAAATTAAATTCAAGGATTTTATAGAAGTCAATTCTCGATTGGCTGGAACATCAAGAACTCCAAAAAGCAAAAATAACTTAAAGGGAATAGAAGTGGAAAAAAGAAGAGTTTAGGAACAAGTTATAGATATGAAATAATGATTTAAGCCTTCAAGTGAACTTGATTTATCTAATACCTTTAACATTCATTGAATTATTTAGAATAAGAACATTAGTTTGCTTGGCTATCTTTTAATAATATTTAAATTTTAATCTTTTAGCTATAAAGCATTAGAGCAAAATCATAGTATCATCTTATTTAAAAATAAGGAGCGGATTAAAATAATAATAATAAGACTCAAGTTTAGATAAAGAGAATTAGTATAATTTTAAGAATAAGGAGAATAATAATAGTAGAAGACTTCTTAACTAAAAGTATTTCTTTAATTAATATATTAATTGAATATCTTTAATTTAATATAAATCTTAATTAAATAAAAGAAAGATTCTTATTTCATTTAAATTAAAGAAATTAAGAAATTAACTGGGAACAATTAAAATTTTAATATCTTCTAAATCTTCACTAAAATTTTATCTCCATCTAAACAAATTGAGAAACTATTACAAAATTAGAACTTTAGATTTAGCAAATAAATAAGAATAATTATGATTATTAATAAATAAGAAAGTATAAGTCATAAATCAAAAAGAAATTAATAAACATCAAAAATAAAATCTTTAGACTTGAAGCTATTGGAAATTAATTTTATTTGAAAGTGAAAAAGGACTAACTGATCAGAATAAGTGTAAAACACTATAAAATGCCTGTTAAAAGTAAAATATAAGAATTATAAAATAAAAAAATAGGAAATATTATAATCAGTTTGAATTCTGAATTTGAGGATTTAGAAAAATCTTCACAAAATAAAGAAATGCCTCATTAAATAATTACAAAAGTGGCAAAAATAGATAAAGTAAGATAATTTAAGACCATTGAATGAGCTACAGCTTTCAGTTCAATAAATGGGAAGTGAAAAATAGAATTTAGAGAAAGATCTTCAATGTAGAGAATAAGAACAATTTAAGAAATAAGACTCAAATAAAAAGCATCTAAAAAACAAAATCAATCTAGAAAGTCAATTTTTATTTTGTCTAGCAAATTTTTTGTTAGCATATATTGATAGAAAGGGACTGAGGGATTTTTAACAATGATTTCACTAAATTATTTAAGATATCTTAAACCTAGAATTAGAAAACTTTTATTTTAATTATAAATTAGATACCATTGCATTAATTATTAAATACTAATTATTTTTCTATGAAATTCAATTTATAAAATAATAAATATAAGATACGTAAATAAATTATAAATAGTATTATTATAATAATATTATTTTTCATTTATAATTTGTAATTATAAATGAGTTAGTTTTATAAAATTTAATAGCCAGAAATTTTTATTTTAGATTAAAATATTTAAATAATATTAAATTTTTAAATAAGTAAGAATAATATTCAAATTTACTTTTATTTATATATCTATTGTTCTAAGACAATCTTTAACTCTCCTTTTAATAAAAAATGTTCCTGGTTTCATAATTTTTGATTTATAGGCTTATTTTAATCAATAAAATTAAAAAATAGATATGTTTTTAATTAAAAATTTTAATTAATTTTTCTACTTTACTTAATATATAAAGTTAGAATGCTAATATTTATATAAAATATTTTAATTTTAAAAAAATGAAGGAAAGTTAATATTAAGTTTAGAAAATAAAAAATTAAATAATTTTTATTTATTTATTCAAATATTGGAAAGTTTCCACTTAAGCAGAAGTTTAAAATTTGAAACTAATAAAAAAATTAGTAATTTAAACATAATATACATCCATAAAGGATGAAAAATAGTAAAAATAAACTATCTTCGAATAGACTAATTATAAAAAAGACTGAGAGTTAGAGAATTTTTTATATTTTGAAACTGAAAATTTCTAAGAATAATTATTTTTATGTTGAATTTCTTTATTTAAAAAGTCAATCGATGCTAGATTTGTAAAATTTTTATTCTTTAATATTTATCTTTATCACAAATATTGTTAAATATAAAATTTTAATTTAAATTTTTTTAAATTTTAAATTTATTAATTTATCCTTTATTTTTCTTTTAGTAATATTTTTAAATAATTTAATAGAACTTGATAGTGTCAATTAAATCACTAGTAAATTTTATAATCATTTTTTATAGAAAAATTTAATTTCTTAAGTTTTCTTTATAATATTTCATTTAACTTTTAAAAATATTTCTAAGGTTAAAATAAAGATTACATAATTTATTATATGTTTTATCTAAACATTTATAAAATATTTAAAATGTTTATTTATAATATCATTTAGTGCTATAAATTTTCTTAATATTTTTTAAATTATATTTAATTAATTTATTTGCATTTACTTTGTTTTTTTATAAAATATTAAGAAATTTTATATATAATAAACTATTTGAAATTTTTATTAAACAAATAGAAAAATATTAATTTTCCTTATTTTTATTTTAATTTAAAATATTATTCTTCATTAATAAAAAATGCAATCTCAGTTTTATTAAATATTTTATCTAGAGGATAAGAAAATTTCTCATTAGTATCTTATTAAACCTATCTAAATTAACTTAAAATATTTAGAATATTTGCTAGTACAGTTAAAGTCAAAAAGAATTTTCCTTTTAAGTTTTTATGAATTAATATTACTAAATGAGTTAGTAAAGGAGGCTATAATATATTAAACAGTTGATTTTAAGATAAATAGAGGATTTTAGATATATGAATAATTGACTCTATTGAAGATTTAACTTAGCTTTTCTTTTCTTTATTTAATTATATAAAAGAATAATGTTTTATCTTTACTATTTATTTTAGTACATATAATTACCTAAATGTTTTATAGAACTAGTATCATTTATAATTTAAATTTAATATATTCTTATAATCAGAAAAATTGTAAAACTTAGATAAATTAAGATTAAATATTTTAGAAAATGTACCTTTTTATCAGTTTTCCAAACGAAAGTTAATTAAAAAAGATAGTTAATAAAAAGGAATATATAAATATAATTTAAATTTAGGAAAATTACGAATAACCTAAAAGTCTAGCTCATTTTAATGTCTCAGCTTCAAATAATTCTATAATTATCTGAATCGGCTTTTTATGTTTTAATATTTTGTAATGTATAAGATTATTAAATGATGATGTGCTATAAAGCAAACATGAAGCTTTGTTGATTAGGAATAATAAGATATAGAATAGTAGTAGACTAATAAAATGTATTAAGAGTAAATAATAATCTGTTAGATTAGTTTTAAATAACTTATACTAGCTAATCTAATACTTATGTTATCTCATACTTATTACAAAGAAACATATTATGTTAAGTTTACTCTTTCTATTAATTCAGAAAATATTAATAGATGTTATTAAAATTATGCTTTCTTTCTTCTTTCTTAATAACAAACAACTTATTTAAAAAAGAGAGTATTAATAGTGGTAACAATATAATATAGATTTGTATAGAATAATAGAAAAGAAGTAAGTGTAATATAAAGTAAAATAATTTAGGTATTTTTAATTTGAAATGATAATTACAAAAATAACATAAATAATAAATATTAGTTTGGTATAAAAAGAGAAAGTAATCTAAATGTATTAATAATTATAACTAATCTAATATCTTTATAAATTAAAGAGAAATTAAATTTAAATTAATAAATAATAAAGCTAAAAGGATAAAATTTTAAGTATTTAATAGATATAATTAAACATATTAAAATTTATTTTAGTAATATAATTAAATATTACTATTTAATAATTGTAAGATAAAATTAGAGATCAATCATTTCTAGTTAGTTTTAAATATTTACTTTCTACTACTTCTATTTATTACATTTATATAACCTATTTTGCTTAAAATAAGCATTAAATATGGGTAATGAATGATATCTGTTTGTTATTTTAAGAGAGACCTATATAAGTAAAAAGTTTAAATGAAATAGTAGTAAGAAAGTGGATAAGTAAAAGAATCTATCTTATAAATTCTTAAAATTCTTTTTTTTAAATAATTTGATGTTTTTTAATATCTATTCAAACTAATTATTAAGAAACTTATTTTATTTCATTTTTTTAATTAGTAAAAGTTTAAAGAAATAATTTTTAAGATTAAATGTAAGTGAGAACCAATAACTAATAACAGTAGCTTTAAAAAATGGTAATATTTTATTTATTATTTAAAAGAGTATATAAAGAAATAAGTTATTCTTATTAAGAGTCTTTGATTTAAAGCACAAATAAGTTGTAATTAAATAAATCCATATTAAAGTCCTAAGAACACTCTCAAAATATTCCACAATTTCCTTCCAACATCTTCCTTTCCTCTTCACACACTCTTATCTCCTTAAAACTATTCTCCTTTATAACATTCTAATCCCCTCACTCATATGTCTTTACTCATTTATATTAAATTTTTAACTTACCTTCTCCACTTATAATTACTTTGCCAAATCTAATATCCTCTTTATATTCCATTTTCTTATCGTTTTATCTTCAGATGCTGATACAATATAGTTAGAGTCCGGTGAGATAACTACCGATTTAACTCGATCAGTATGTCCTTTCAAAGTTTTTTGGAGAGTTCCATTCTGGAAATTCCAGATCTTTATCGTTGTATCGTGAGATGCTGATATAATATAGTTAGAATCTGGGGAGATAACTACCGATTTAACTCAATCAGTATGTCCTTTCAAAGTTCTTTGGAGAGTTCCAGTCTAGAAATTCCAGATCTTTATCGTTTCTAAAGATGCTGATATAATATAGTTAGAGTCTGGAGAGATAACCACCGATCTAACTGAAAAATTATGTCCAGTCAAAGTTCTTAGGAGAGCACCAGTCTGCAAATTCCAGATCTTTATCGTTTTGTCATAAGATGCTGATATAATATAGTTAGAGTCTGGGGAGATAACTACCGAGGTAACTGATTATGTATGTCCAGTTAAAGTTCTTTGGAGAGTTCCATTCTGGAAATTCCAGATCTTTATCGTTGTATCGTGAGATGCTGATATTATATAGTTAGAGTCTGGGGAGATTACTACCGATGAAACAGAAGAAGTATGTCCAGTCATTAAATTGCTTTGCTCTAGTTGAATATTTTATATATTTTATATACTTGCCATGTCAAAATTACATTTTACAATTCTTACGTTTGTTATTTTAATATCCTATAAACTTGAATTACTGAAATCGCAATTCTCGAAATAAGAATCACTCAAATCAACTCCTTTTATTCTCACTCCTCTCAAGTCTTAGTTAAAAAACACAAAACCCAAATAATTCAACATTTTTATCGCATTCCCCGAAGCTTAGGTAATCTTGTCACTCCATTTAGATATTTTTATCACCTCTAATAATTTTTACTCTATTGTCTGGTCTCTCATAACCTCTAACTATTATAAGATGTCCGTCTACTCTAGCAAATGCTTGTCATTCAGTATACTTACTTTTATCTACTCTATATATATTTTTTATTCCCTAAACAGGCTTAGAAATTATCTTATTTCTTAACTACTCATTTAAGGATTAACGTCAGGCATTTCAATTAATTAGATTAAGCTTTACTTTATAGCCTCTATATTCAATCTACTTTAAGGTATCTATTACCAACATCCTCTTATTATTTAGGCAAAACAATCCGGACACTCTTAAGGTATTTATTCTCTTTCTCCATGACTAACTTAGTATATAACAACCTAATCGTTTAAAGCTTTGAAAGGAATTTCTCTTGTCGCTATTTCCCAAAGTACTATTCCCAAAGCATATATATCCGATTATATGCTATATTTAGGTCTAAGCGCCATTAATTCCGGAGCCATTCAACGAGTAGTTCCAACTTATTATACCGAACTTAAAGATTTAGATTCTGTCTTTATTCTCGATAGTCCAAAATCAGTTATTTTAACTTTATAACTAGCTTCCAATAGTATATTACTACTTTTCAAGTCTCTATGAATTATATTAAACTCATGAATATACTATAATCCCTATACTATCTATAAACATATCTCATACCTTAACTTCCATTCAATCTCTTAACTACTATGTAAAAATCCATACAAGGATTATTACATTAACTCCATAACCAAAGACATTGGAGAAGGACAGTATCCATATAATAAGACTACATTTGGATGTCTAAGCTTTTATAATATATTAAGCTCTTATAGAAATTCATTAGTTATCTCATTCATAGAACTCTAAATTAATAGCTCCTTTATAGCCACATCAGTACTTCCTTACCATTTCCCTTTATACACAGTACCAAAGCTTCCCCTGGCAATTTGAGAAACTTTTTATAAACTTTAAGCCTCTATAACTAAATATTGATCTATGGTAGATTCCATTTATAATTGATTAAAATGATTACTTTTAAAGCTATTAAATATAAGAAATGATTAGTAATTTTATAGTTTATAAGAGTTACTTATTATTTATACATTAATATAGCTATTTTATTTAAATACTAATATATTTAATTATATAGTAAATTTAAGTAATATAAATAAGATATAAATAAATAAATAAAAACTATTATAAAGCGCGTAGCACCTCATTGGCGCGCAGCTCTTTCAATATTAATATTTAATATTAAGAAAATGTTCTCATGTTTCTTGTTAAAATTCTAGAGGTCCGATGAGTCATGTCAGCTTCTCCAAATGGAGAATCTTCTTATTAAAATTTATTCTTAAATCTTGAGTCAAATACTTCAGCCTTCTTGAATAAGGTCCAAATAAAAGAAGTTATTAAGTCGGTAATAAGAAGGCCCGTCAGTCAAACTTTCATACTGCTAGAGAAAACCTCGGGGTAAGTTAGGTATGTCTCAACGGAGCTTATCCATCCTTCCCCGTAGTGGCATCTAGTGCGAGATTACTCTCAATGCAGTGTACACTGCACCAGATTACCTACTAGTTTGGCTGACGCGGCCGACATGCATTTGATATTTTGATTAAGATTAAGATTAAGATTAAATGAGAGTTAACAATTATGCTAAAAAGCCGGTTAACGTCGGTGTTACTTCTGGACGGGTTTTTTTTGACGGTTTTCTTTCCGCCGTGACACTCTTCTAGGCTGTATGTCACTCTGAGATCAGTCATTAAGAAAATCTTGAATATAAATGTGCGCCCTTGGGTCTTTCTAGTTCATTTCTTCTGGTGTCAATTTCCTATAAATCCTCCCGTTCGTATCGCAGTATAGCCTCTACTTATTAAAAAACAATTGTCTTTCTTTTTGTTTTTTTAGGTTTATTCTGCTTTAATCCGCTTCAGCTCTAATGTCCTCCAATATTCTCTTTGTTAGTCTTAAAATTTCCTGCAATTTCTAAAGAGATGTCAGCTACTGCCACAGCAGTAACAAGATTTGGGCTGACTATATTGAATCTTGGGAGGTGAGGTAGAGGTCTAGGAGGCGTGTTCTTACTCCAGTTCCATGAATTAATTTTACTGGAGAGCAGAATCCGGCTGATAAGCCTACGCTTACACGTAATGGGTCTTCTGACCACTCAATTACTCGATAGTGCGACTCTGAAGCAAAATAGTGTCGTGAGCTTTTTTGAGCTCCGCTCGCATATCGAAAACCTCCTACTCAAGCTTAACAAGTCTGGCTTAATCCAAAGTACTCAACTTGGTGCCAGTTTGCATGATTTTTGTTAGAGTTTGCTTAAGGTCTTGTACCTCCTGTCTGAGCTCTGCTTACTCGATGGCTAGCTCGTTATCATAGCCAGAGCCGGACAGAGAGAAATCGCTCACTGAGGATTGTTGGAGTTAAGTTTTCTTTTTAGGTTTCTCTTCCTGCAGTGGCGTCCCTGGAGAAGTCTGTAGATGTTTCTTCTGGGTCTGGGGAATAGTCTTTTGTTGATATTGGGTCTTTTCTTCCTTGCCCTCTTCCCCTTTTTTATTACCTGTTGGAGTGGATAAAATCCTTTTCTCAGACCTGACATCTTGTTAATTTTTTATCTCAATAATCTTGATTTAGTTTTCTTTAATCATTTTTTTCTTCGCTTGCTCACTAGTCAAATTATTCCATTAACTCTTCCACTTGTTCGTTTT